>MU185736.1:10563-38321 GCA_016904865.1 Pissodes strobi | reverse complement strand
TCGTTTCTCGCTTCGATAAAATAATTGCGATTTTCAGCGGTCTGATTTTGCTGCCAGTACTTATAGGCTTGCTGTTTCCTTCCTACAGCTCTTTCGCATCTTTTGTCGAACCAGGGCTTTCCTTTTGATGGTAACTTGATGGAATTTGGGATGTATGCTTCCATTGCTGAGGAGATTACTTGCATGATCTCTTCGCAGCAGTCTGACGGGTCGTCAGTGGCAAAGCAGACGTCGAGCCAAGGAAAATCTAGGTACAACTGCCTTAGATCGTCCCAGTTTGCAGAATTGTAATGCCAGATTTTGCGAGGCAATGGTGGATCCTTCTGTATGGGTGGCAATTCACAAACCGTTGTAATAGGTTTGTGGTCGAAGGTACCTAATGGCGGACCAACTGTAACCTTGTACTGGTCAGGATTGGTGGTCAGAAAAAGATCCAGGAGGGCGGCGAATTCGCCCCTCTCTGAGATTCGAGTTGGTTCGTCTACAAATTGAGTAAGCCCGCAGCTGATGGCAAATGCTTCAGCTTCTCTACCTTCGTTGTCGGTCTTGTTGTGATGTTTGAGCCAGTTGGTGTTGTGGGCATTGAAGTCTCCCAGAACGATTATTTCTGAACTGGGGTGATCGACCTGTATTGAGTCAAAAGTGGTAGCTAGTGTTGAGAAAAAGCTTTGGTAGGCTCTATCTCTCGGAGGGCGATAGAGACAACATATAAACTTGGTTAATCCCTGGCGGTGAACTTGAGCCACATGACGTCAAGGTTGTTCGGTTCGAGTGTTTCCTCGCGGTGACATGAAAGGTCGCTTCGGACAAAAAGGCATATCCCGAACTTATATCTAAATCGGGTATGTAAGTCGTAACCAGGATAGAGGTAGTTCACTGTTGTTGTTGTAGAACATACTTGTGTTTCTGTAAGGGCTAATATGTGTGGTCTATTTGCTTGTAGATGTTGGTGTACCGAATTTATGTTTGTATTTAGGCCTCTTATGTTGCAGAAATCTATTCTAAATTGGTTCGGTATCTTTGCTGTCTGTGAAATGCGGAATGAAGGGCTCCCAGGGCCACCCAGCGCCAGGAGATCCGAATGGCCGGGGAGTTTACTTACGGAATATTTTGATCCTGAAAGCACCACCATGTCCATATATTCCCACTGTAGAACTGGAACCACCAGCGCGGAAGCGGAACGTGATTTGGGAAAACCACTTAGCGCTTCCCAATTCTGGTGGGGTGGTCTTTCACCGGACGATGCGAGTAGGCTTATGCATCAACCACCTAGGGCCGCTTCCACTCAAAGCATCGGCCTCAGACTCATTCCTCTGGCGGTCTCTAGTCTGACACGGGTAAAATTGGGGTTTGTTGGATCACTCCCCAGTGATCAGCTCCAGACTTTGTACTTTGGTGTTCTCCAGCCTGGAGGAGGACGATGGGATTTGATGGGCCATATCCCATGGCAACTCGGATGGGCGGGGGCGTCACTCCCCGTAATCAAACTCCTCTCACCAGTTTGACGTTCCTGCCAGCCAATACAATGCAGCTCCTCTTGTCACAAACTGTCATTGATCGGCTCCAGACTTTGTACTTTGGTGTTCTCCAGCCTTGGGGAGAACGATGGGATTTGATGCGCCATATCCCATGGCAACTCGGAATGGCGGGGGCGTCACTCCCCGTAATCAAACTCCTCTCACCAGTCTGACGTTCCTGCCAGCCAATACAATGCAGCCCCTCTTGTCACAAACTGTCATTGATCAGCTCCAGACTTTGTACTTTGGTGTTCTCCAGCCTGGGGGAGGAGGATGGGATTTGATGAGCCATATCCCATGGCAACTCGGAATGGCGGGGGCGTCACTCCCCGTAATCAAACTCCTCTCACCAGTTTGACGTTCCTGCCAGCCAATACAATGCAGCCCCACTTGTCACAAACTGTCATTGATCAGCTCCAGACTTTGTACTTTGGTATTCTCCAGCCTGGGGGAGGACGATGGGATTTGATGCGCCATATCCCATGGCAACTCGGAATGGCGGGGGCGTCACTCCCCGTAATCAAACTCCTCTCACCAGTTTGACGTTCCTGCCTTCACTAAAACAGAGCTTTATCCACAATACCGAAACAGAATTTTTGCACTCGACGCGCGTTTCGCTAACCATGTTAGCATCTTCAGGAGATGATGCTAACATGGTTAGCGAAACGCGCGTCGAGTGCAAAAATTCTGTTTCGGTATTGTGGATAAAGCTCTGTTTTAGAGAATAAGCTTTATTGACAATAGTGTTATAATGATTATTAAATTTCAAGTTAAACTGCAGGTAGGCTCCCAGATCTCTACACTCATCCATTCTATTTATCTCGGAGCCGTTTATTGAATACTTATTATTATTAAAGTTACGTTTACGTGTGTAAGATATTACTGCAGACTTATCAATCAATATTTAGAGTCATTCTGTTTTCATCAAACCACCTGGAAACAGAATTGATATGATTATGTAAGAGAAAACAGTCTAGAGTTTCAGCAATGGGTCTAAAGTCATCCGCAAATAAAAGACTTGACGAATGCTTGATAGAGCCAGGCAAATCATTTATAAAGAAAGTAAAGAGTAATGGTCCCAGGTTGCTCCCCTGGGGTACACCCGAACTTGCTAGGAAAGGTTCAGATAGGATTTGTCCAATTTTGACTTGTTGATATCTAGAAGTTAAATAGGATTTTATAAACATTAAAGCGTTCCCCGAGAAATTAGCGTTACCTAGCTTATCCAAAAAATACCGTGATCCACCTTATCGAAGGCCTTTGCACAGTCAGTCATAATTACATCAAATTGAATGTTGCTATTTATTGCCTCCCCAGCATGGCTTGTAAATATACCTAAATTTGTTGTGGTGGATCTGTCAGGTAAGAAGCCATGCTGTCCACAAATAAAATAGTGATTTTTTTAAATATTGATAGTGATATTTTTAAAAATATCTTCATATAAAACAGACTCAAATATCTTTGCTAGTGAGTTTAAAATGGTAATTGGCCGATAGTTTTCAATTTCTTCCTTATTTTTACTTTTAAAAATCGGAGTAATTACAGACTCTTTCAATCTTTCTGGAAAAATATTGTCCCTTATAGGGCTAGGTTAAAAATAAAAAGCAGCGGTGTGATAAATGAGTCAACACATCCCTGGTAAATATAAACAGGAATATTATCTTTCCCAGCCTTTTTTGGTTTCAATTTTTTAATTGCGTTTCTAACCATTTCCTCAGTTACTAGTGAAAATTCAAAATTACCTTGAGAGTCATTAATATCAGTAGTCGAGGAACGTTCAAATACTGACCGAAAGTACTGTGCAAATGCATTCGCTACATCACCAGGTTCTACAAAATCCTTGTTTTTAAAATGCATCTCTAAAGGTATACCCCTGGAGACATTCCTGTTTCTTACGAACATCCAAAAGCTGTTGGGGTCAAAGTTCGCATTCCTTTCAATTATCTCCTGGTAAGTTTTGTACTCTTGTTTTGTTTGCCCTTTAATATTTTCCTAAGTTCTGATATTGAAATTGTTGTTCTACAGATGCCTTACCTCTACTAATTTGCCGATGTAATCGGTTTTTCTCTTTTATTTTTTTAATAAGCTCTGCTGAGAAATAATTAGGATATTTACATTTGCCCAGCTGGTGGCCTTAATGAGGTTATACAGTAGTACAAAGTCACCCTTAGCATAATCATAAACGTACATAGGCTGAACCCCTTTATCCTCCACAAAATTGCCAATTATTTTAATTGTAAAATTGTAAAATTTTGAACCCGTTTTTAACAATATCTGGAAAATTATTCAATTTGTTCAAAGTTGTTTCTAAAATCGTAGCAAACACGTCTTTTGTGATCTTTTTTCCATTGTCATCCAACCTCCAGCGATGTATGGTTTTTTCCATTCCATTTTCAAAGGCCGGAATCCAGCCACGACCAGAGGCTGCAGAATATGTTTGTGGCGTTAGGGCAAAGTGATATTAAAAGTATATTTGCTTTGGAGCAAAATTTACTAAACGTTAATGATAAATGAGAAGTGTGGCCGTCTAAAAACAGGATTACAGGAAGAGGAATATTTTCAGCAATTATCCAGGGATGGAAAATATTAGCGATGTACTCGTAAAATGTTTCCGCATTCATCCAACCACTGTCAGATTTTCCAATTGCCCAGTGTTGAGGAAAATTCTCTGCAACAGATTGAGAATGCGTTTATAATTGAAAACAACCATTGGAGGAAGAATGTTCCCAGATGCACTGCATATGATTAAAGTTGTTAGACATTCTTTATCATCATTGTTTGAAAACGAGTAGACCGTTTTCTCCCCTTTTCTTACTAAAACCTTCTCCCCTTTAGGACACAGGAAGAATGCCGTCTCGTCGCAATTAAATATACGGTTGGTGTTTGACGTTATTTCGAAATGATTACATTCTTTTAGATAGGTTTCCACCTCTCTAAACCAATAGCAAAATCTGTTTTCATTTATGCTGGCTCTTGAACCAGACAGATTTTGTCTGCTCTGGATGACTTTTCAAGAACATGTAATTCAAACCACTTTCGCCCAGGTCCTCCATCTGTAAATTTATTAGCGCGGCCTAGTTCTTTTAGTAAAAGCTGAACGCTATCTAACACTTGATTCTTTGTAGCAGGAAACCCACATTTAAATATTTTAAATAGCCACTGAACAAGCAAAGACTTCTTCTCGCGTGAGAATACTTTCTGGACCGGATTTTTTTTCCAGCGGCGTTCTACCCCTGACTTTATCCTGGAGAGTTGCTCTAGGAACCTTATACTTTTTGCTGGCAGTTTTAAAAGGCATTCCTGCCTGAACGGTACCAATAGCTTCTTTCAAAGTCTTAGGAGAATACTTCATCGTTTATTTATCCATTATCAGCACAGGTACGCTCTCATTTTCGGCACCCTTATTAAAATTAAATGACATTTGTGAGCTTTACCGAATTACAATGCCGAAAATTGATCCGAAGGATTCTAAATCTTTTAACCAAAAAAAAAAAAATTACACAAAGGCGAGAAATCTGTGACAAGACATTGAAAAATACGCATAGCTTACATTTCACCAATTAACGGCACCCCTGCCGAAAATTAACCCAATCGGTTTTTTAGTGTTCCTATTATCGGCACCCATAAAATTTAGCGAAATATTATGCAGGGTAGGTAATACATTTTATTGCTTTAACACAAGAATTTGACACAGAAAATATAGAGGACCAAATTTAAAGTCGATATCAGCATTTTAAGTACTAAGACATAAAGCTAAACTTTACCTGCTTGTTAACACGCAAGCGAAGCACAGATTGCCGCCAAGTCAATGCAGGAACTGACACATAGATAAATATTAAGGAGAACTGACAGGTATAAGAGTATTATTTTTCTTATGTTAGACATCCGCAAATCGCCAGGTTGTGTAGTGGGGGTAGAGTCAGTTGTACCAGAATACTAGAGATGGCGCATAGTGCATACATTATGCACCGAAATCTTCTTTTTAAATAAAATTTGGGACCAGTGCTGATAATTAGCGCACTGCCGATAATTGGTACGTTTACGTTATTCCTCAGATCAAAATAAGCCGATTTAAAGCAACTTATCTTAGTCCGAAATTGCTCAGTTTCCGGGGTACTGGATGGTAAAGTTGAAAAACAAAAATCGAATTTTTTTAAATTTATGAACATTTTTTAACGTATTACTTCAAAAATTGGCCGTCCGAGGGTTTTTGGGATGCGAAATTTTTAGGCAAAAAAACGTATTCTTGTTAAAATCCGCTAAAGTAAGCCATTTTCGAGATATTTTGGTTGTTAGTGTTCGATGCCTCACCGGGATGCATATACGGTAACTAGTGCTTCGGTCTCACCGAGACGTGACGAGACTATTGAGGTCTCGGTCTCAGCCTCGAAAAGTCTCGAGTCTTCGAGTCTCGTCTCGGTCTCGCGGAGACTAGACATTTTGTGATCTCGGTCTTGGTTTCGGTATCGCCGAGAGTCTCGTGCACTTCAAAAAAAAATCTTTTTTTTTTGAAGACCTTCCAAGAATCGGTATTATAAATTCGACCTATTTTGGGACATTGCCACGTTAATGAATAATAATTAGATTTTTTGGGTTTTTTCAGATAAATAATTTTAATAACTTGCTTCTTCTTCTCAAACTACTGGAGCAAACTGATGCAAAATTGAAATGAGTGTTACGAAACGATTTTTGAGAAGCTATAAGTTTTGGAGTGTCCTAACTTGCAATAAAAAAATCATTGACATTTGCTCTAAAAGGCTAATTTGTCTTTATTAAACTGCTGCTGACATTTTTTTCAGACATACCGTGACCTGAAGGATATTCCCGATGTACACTCGTAGACACCTGTATTCCTCAAATTTCGAAATAATATTATTTCGTACTTCTAGATTAATAGTGATGTATTTTTATGTTAAAAATACGTTTATATTTTTAATAAATCATAAGAACAATCCTAACATCCTTTCATTTATGTCTCCAACTCCTAATAAGAATAAAAAGTAAAAAATTAAATGAGGACAAAAATCTTAATTTTAAAACTCTTGACAAAATGGTGAAGGAAAATTATATTATAAAGGATTGTGTTCAAAATTCGCCAGGGCAAATTCTGAGGTAGTTAAGATACCGTATAATGGGAGGATTCAAGAAATAATGAATAATAACCTATTTTGCTTCTACTTCTCGAACTACTGGAGCAAACTGATCGAAAATTGAAGTGAGTACCACGAAATTACGATTTTTAAGAAGCTATAAGTTTTGGAGTCTCCTAACTTGCAATAAAAAAAAATCATTGACATTTGCTCTAAAAGGCTAATTTGTCTTTATTAAACTGATGCTGACATTTTTTCAGACATACCGTGACCTGAAGGATATTCCCGATTGTTTTTTTGATATTGTGTTAATTTTTGCACCGGTAGTATTTTGTATGGATAATAACCATGTTTTTTTTAAAGTAGAATGAATTTTGAAAATTGATTTTCTGAAAAAACTTGCTGCATCTTTTAAGGCTGCATTTGGATTTTCTAAAAATAAAGAACATTATTGTAAGTTTCTTTATAACCCAAACCGCATCTCTATTACTGTCATTTCTATTTACCTACCTTGGAAATACAGCAAAATATTTAATTCTTCCTCCTCATTAACGACTGCTGTCCGTTTTTTTCTTTTTATAGGCATTCGATCTCTAAACCCACATTCAACATTTTTAAATGTTGTTCGCGTTGGAAGCGCTTGCATCGGAAACTGTTGCTGATATTCCCTTCGGCTCAATTCTATAGGACGATTCTACATAAGAACACTAGCACAAAAATAAAGTTTCTTTTCTTCGCAAATGTTTTGTTTTCCAGAAAATTAGATTTTTTTTTATATGATAATTTAACTACAACCTGTATTTGGATAATTTTTCCATTATTTTTTAATCAGTTATGTAAGAAATATTTGTTTATTTAGTATACAGTAACCTCTCCAAATAAAAAATCATAAAAAAATTCTGCGGAAATGCATCATTTTCATTTTTTCGACTCTAGAATAACTAAATTCAGTTACACGAAAACATGTTTCTGTTTTACATTCTAAATATTTTTTTAAACAAAATACCGCAAAAACTTCTTGCGGAAATAAGTCATTTTAATTTTTTGAGTTAGTTTGGGTTAGCTTTGGTTAGGTTGGGCTAGCTTTGGTTAGTTTGGGTTAGTTTAGGTTAGTTTGGGTTAGCTTTGGTTAGTTTGGGTTAGTTTCGTCTCGTTTAAGCCACTACGCACTTGCTTCACGAAAGTCTATGCGAAACAATTTCGGTTAGCTTGGGTTAGCTTTGGTTAGTTTAGGTTAGTTTGGGTTTTTTCTAATAAATTTTTTTGCTAATAAATTTCCGCTCTTTTAATTTTTTTTTTTAAATTAGATTGATGTATTTGCAGCGAAAAATATTGATTGTTCTGCGATGAGAGAAGCACTCTAATGCCAAAAATTAAATCTTCCTAACGGAGACCCGCTAGACGAAACTTGACCCTTCCCTTCTCGCTGCATATGCATTTTTGTTATTCTTATAGAATATCCGAAGAATATCGCATTTTTCCGCACCTGTGTATGGCATTTTCTAATGGCATTGATGAAAAGTCTACTTGACAATAAAACAATTACGGTGAATTACCAGTTTAAGGTCAGTACCTATGTTTACCTGATTTTTATTATTAATATTTAGAAAAAGGCAACTTTCGTAAGTCAATATCTTTTTATACGTCAAAATTCGGTATAGGGTGTGTTACGTAAAAAATGTTTAGAATTGTTAGGAGAATACAAAAATCTAATAAAAAAATGGGGTAGCAATTTAAAATAAGAAAATATGACCACACCCAGACTTTCTGGAACTAGATGATGTAGATGAAAAAAATAGTTTTTCTAAAAATTTGTTTTAAACCCTTAAACTTTTGCATTAAACACTTTTTTCAGAAACGGCAAATATAAAAAAAAAACTGTACACTCGTAGATACCTGTATTCCTCAAATCTCGAAATAATATTATTTCGTGCTTCTAGATTTATAGTGATGTATTTTTACGTTAAAAACACGTTTATATTTTTAATAAATTATAAAAACAATCCTAGCTTCCTTTCATTTATGTGTAACATTTCGATTTGACCAGTGTAAAATATCTTCAAATTTCATTTTATATGCTGCATTATGCGGTGAGAATTATTGAAAAGAGGTCAATACTCTTCGGTTAATTAATTCTGAATTTATTGGTTCGATTTGCTGTCAATAAGCTAAAGATTGCCGAATTTATTAATGTAAATTAATTTTATTCTAAATATAGGTTAACGATATATTTGTATTAGCCTTTAAAACACTCTGTGACTATATTTACTTTAGTTGATAAGCGAACCACAGATCGCTTAGGTTTGATCAAATCACTAAAATAGGATATTATGTTATTAGTATAACGGCTGGTTTCACATATTTATATTTATCTTTCCACGCGGCCTGCTGTAATCCTAGTAATATTTGGTTGGTCCTGTTGGCAGCATTGGGTAGTAGGAATGGGCCATTTCGCATAATTGCTGCTGTCAATTTAGATTTTTTAAAGTTTATCGTTTTGTTGGGGAATATTCTCTAGTATTTCTTGAACCATTTAATTTCAGCTCATTAATTGTGGCTCCCGCCGTCGTTTTATTACCATAATAAACGAGAATTAAGTCGTTTATTATCTTAGAATTATTCCTCGTATCGAATCACTTGGCATTTTTCAGCTCAATACTTCTTCTTGATTCGACGTTCTTTTTTCTAATATCGTGATAATGGAAAGGCAAACTGACGGAAACGAATAGAGAGTTCTTCTAGAAATACCCTTTGAGGAGAAAGGAAGGTTTGCTTTAGTGCAGTCATAGTGACTCAACATTTAGTATTGTAATTTTATACTACCCTTCTTTGGGGGATATTGTGTTGGTTTCTGTTTGGGTTTTGACACGACCGATTTATCGGGATTTATACTGCACTAGAGGCTTTTCGAGCTCATTTACAAGACCGAGACCGTCGAATCTCCAGCAACCCTCACACACGAGCGAGGGTCCTATCTCCGGGCCAGTCCTATCCCCGGGTCAGTTTTATCTCTGGGCCAATCCTACCACCGGGCTACCCCGCTGCAATTTTATCACCGGGCTACAAGTTCTCTGCTAGTTTTACCCTCGGGGCCATCTAGTAGCAGTACTTGGGATTTACTACAGGTGCCCGGCGCGGCGCCTCCCCCAGAGGTACTTCCTGCTCCCACAACTGAGCTTGATGATTCGGATCTAATAGGGTATCGTACAGAAGCAGTATTATTTTCTTTTTTTTTGTGTTTAATTACTTATTAGCACTATAGATTGGGCCTTGAAAGAGCCATCAGAACCTCATTTATTCATTTATTTTTCTGGTCAATTGATAATCATTTCTTTTAATATTTAAATATAAATCTAGTTTTTTCGGCTGAGCTTTAAGATAGATAAATTTTATTTGTTCATTTATTGTTCTGACCGATTGATATAATCGCTCTTAATTTTCCTTTTTTTTAATATAAATCAAGCATTGACAGCCGAGCTTTAAAGATAGTTTTCAATAATTTTATTCTTTTTATTCATTCATCGGGTCAATTGATATAATTATTCTGGCCGTTTATCACTACCTACTATTATTGCTACATTTATAATTGGTGCAGCTACTAGCGCACTCATACATAAATGTAATAAGCTTAGGTAATATCAAAGTGATCACTTCGAATTGTAGTGTTTAGAACATTTAGTTGTAAGGCATACGGTACCTAGGTAATAACAGAATTGGTCTCAGTACAATCTCCGTATTGTAGTTCATTTATCAATTACTCTAATAGTCATTTGACATTCCTTTGTCTTTAAATTGCAAATTTTACTGTAGTATTGTTGCTGTGTTAAAAAAAAAGAACTTAGTAGCAAATAGATTGTTACTTAAATTTTAGATTGTGTTTTCTTTATTAAGTTAAGATTGAGTTTCTTTGTTTGATAAGCATGCCTAGCAACCCCGTACAACACCAGCGGAGCTTTTTCAGTTTAGTTGGGAAAAACTGGTGGCGCTCTACGACTCCACTACCGGAGCCGGGCATTGTGACACGACTCTCCGGTGCTAGGTTTGTTTTCTTAAATAAAATCTTTACTTTCAACTACAATAGGAAAAACGTGTTGGATATGTCTCCAAAAAGTATAAAATTAAATGAGGACAAAAATATTAATTTTAAAATTCTTCACAAAATGGCGAAGGAAAATTATATTATAAAGTATTGTATTCAAAATTCGCCAGGGTAAATTCTGAGATAGTTAAGATACCGTATGATGGGAGGATTCAAGAAATAATGAATAATAATCTGTTTTGCTTTTTCTTCTCGAACTACTGGAGCAAACTGATCGAAAATTGAAGTGAGTCCCACGAAATTACGATTTTTGAGAAGCTATAAGTTTTTAATTGTTCTAATTTGCAGTTAAAAAAATCGTTGACATTTTGTTCTAAAAGGCTAATTTGACTTTATTAAACTGATGCTGACATTTTTTTTCAGACATACCGTGACCTGAAGGATATTCCCGATGTACACTCGTAGATACCTAATCAGTATTCTTCAAAATTCGAAATAATATTATTTCGTGCTTCTAGATTCTTATATATATTTTTATTACGTTACCTATAATTTAGACCTGTTTTGAAAATATTTTTTCTGTGTTACTCATAAATATAGGTAGGCAACTAGTAAATTGTATTTTATATACGTACATACTTTCCGAGATTTCTTTGATTTTCGTGCACTTAAATATATTTTTTTATTTTTTGTACGTTGCCTATAATTAAAAAAAACATTATTTTCGTACTTATAAATTATTTTTATTTCAATACTCGAGACACGAGACTGGCGTGACGAGACTTTTTGTCTCGGACTTTGAAGTCTCGGTCTCGGTCTCGAGTTATAATTCCTAGTCTCGTCTCGGTATCGGTCTCGAATTTCGAGACGAGACGAGAAGTGAGACCGAAGCCCTAACGCTAACAGCACCCGCACTAGCTCCTCGCTATAAGGCGACTGTAATATAAATGTACATTAAATGTACATGTGGTTAGTTTTGTTAGTTGCGCCCCTCGAGCGAGCGAAGTAACAGCGCAACCAATAAAGGCTAACCAACATTATCCCAACACAAATGCAGAAGACGGGAGGGGGAAGTTAAATCAAAAGTAATTTATTTTATGTACAAAACAAACCTTTACAATCAACTGGAAATTACATTAGATACGTTGTACGTTCCTTATTCTAAATCGCAAAGAGATCCCTTTCTGATATCTTCCCTCTTTTCGGAGTATCTCCTTTCGATTAAACCGTTCATAAGGGGTTCCTCATCTGGATTTTCTATGTCTCTTATGGCGAAACTGCTAGCACAGACTTCTGCGGTGCTCTGGCACAGAGATAAATAATCATCGTCTAGTATAGTTTTCAATGTCGCTAGTACTGTTGTATTGACGTTCAAGAAGACTATTCCCACTTGCTTCTTGTTATAAGATTTGGCAAGAGTTTCGATGCTCTAAAATGGAAAAGATGCTATGGAATAATTAGACAATGTAGTTCCCTTGCCGATGTTTTGGTTATATGGTAACTATCCTTAACTTGAGGCTCTTTTAATATTCACTAGTTGTAGATGAAGTCCTAGGGTTTGATGACATATAGGTATTTCCGATTTTGCAAAAAACAAAAATGTACTTTTATAAAAGTTTAAGTAAAAAAAAAATGGATGCACCAAATGTGAGCCGAAAAGAGCCTTCAACGTTCCTGTTTTTAGGTGAAATTGGCTCATTTAAAAACTTGCACCTGCGATTGTCTAGGTGAAAGGTAAAAATAAAATAAGGATATTTTACAGGCCCAGATGTAATCGCAAAGGCATTTTATGTACAATTTAAATTTTGGCAAAAATATGAGGGATTTCCATTTAAAATAAGAGAATTTCTGATTACACCGGAAGTAGTTTTAACGTTCGGAATACCCTTTTAAAATGAATTTTAAATATTGAAGTGGCTAACTATTTCCCTGTCTCAGGAATAACCGAGACATCAGCAAGAAAAATATTTTTATGATTTTAGTTCCTGGATCCAAAAAAGATTCAACCCACTCACCTTTGAAGCTGAATAATCAACTTGTAAAATTCCGGAACAATCTAGGGCTATCGGTGTAAAAGGGCATTTCTTTTGCGCCTTTTTTATGCATTCCGTTAGATAATCAGCGGCGGGGTAGAATAGTCCCAATTCTGGTTTTACGTAGAGGTATTCGACTCCTTTTTCGGTCTGGAATTAAAAATAATAACGTATGTAACACAATAAAAGAGAAACTCACTTAAAATCGGGCCTGTATCCATTAGTTTTACAATATTCTACAGACAGGTGTCGTCAATAATCATCCACCATTGGACGATGCGTTGACCAACTCGGTCGATGGTCGATGATATAATATGGTTTAGTAATAGCCGATTGCACCCAAGTATTTAATTCAAAATTAAGCTAATATGAAATTAAATTCCGTTTAATTGAATTCGATACTAGCTTAATTTTGAGTTAAATATTTCGGTACCATCGGCAATAAGTTAAAACGTCTTTGGGAAAGTTCTGCCATAAAGAGGAATTTGTTTCCAATGTCTCGCTTTGTTTAATCCTGAATGGTGTCTCAAAAAACGAATGCAAGTAGATATTTAACGAGGCTTAATTTTTTAGGGTTCACGTTCATATTTAGTACTTGTTATATCAGCTTTGTTGGTACGTCGAAAATTAAGGAAAACGATGTTCTTGTTGAATTTGTTTTTGTATGCGTTTTTACTGTGAAAAATTCCAAATAAGATCAACAAATTATAAAAATCGAATAAATCACTTTTGCTTTGCACATTTCGCGTCACCAATCAGACTCAAGCAATGATGAGAGCAACACGCTCTTGTGAAAAGTACGCTTTAATTATGAGGTAATTCTAATAACATACAATATTTACACAACATATTTATTTATTCATACAATGTACACAACAGAACAGAGTTCCAAATGGTACAATACTAGGCTAAGACTAATTATCTACGTAAGGTCGATAACAGAAATATAATAATGTATAAACATAATAGACAGATAAAAAATAACATCAATATGAACAGCTTACTCTACCAAGTATAACAGGCTCAGGGATGATCGCGGACAACAAGAGTATCGAGAAGCCGTTTTACTGCATTTTTAAAAGATAATGGACTGTAGGGGTGTATGGGGTTGTGCTGTAGAGGTAGCACCTTTTATCAAGGACGGTCGGACTCAATGATATAGTCAATGAGTAGTCGGCGATGACTGGTCCTCACAGGGCTCCCAATTCTCACTTATGGCTCCACGTGCCACACCCCGGGCAGCTGCATCGACCTGCAGGCTAAACTAAGTGAGGATAGCCAGATATGGTGAAGCTGCACCGTCTGACCCCGAGTGGGCGGCTGCAAACAGCGACTGTTCTCCATGTTAGGAGCGGCTGAACATAAATCAGTGAAGGCGACGGGAAACCACACTGCTAAACTTTTCCCCAGGATATTGCTATGGGGAGAAACACAAATGCTTCGGCCTCTAATCCCGGGCGGCTCCTAGGTGAGCAAGGGGTGCTAAGAATCTCCCGGCTCAAAGTAGCAAAGTCCAAATTTGAAATCGGCACAAGGAACGTCAGAAGCCTGTACACTGCTGGTAAGTTTGATAATCTTATCCAAGAGGCTAAACGGATGAAAACAACAATTATGGGAATCAGCGAATTACGCGGGCCAGGTTCCGGAACATGCAGACATGACGAGGGCATTCTATACTACTCAGGCAGCGAAGACAGCGTCACTTAGCGCAGAAATGGAGTTGGTATACTCACCATACAAATATATGCACCTACGGTGGAGAAGAAATAAGATCATGAAACCGAGATTTTATACCAACAACTAGGCGAAGTACTTAATCGCCTTAAACAAAATGAAATCAATCTTATTATGGGAGATTTCAATGCTGAAAATAGGCAGAGGACGTAGATCTGACCTAGTGGGTGAATACGGTTTGGGTGAGAATAACGAGCGAGGATGAGAATACGAATTTGCTCAAGAGCATGACATGGTTATAACGAACACATGGTATAAACTACCCAAAAGAAGGCTATATACATGGACCGCCCCAGGCGAGAATACTGGGCACATAATAAGAAACCAAATCGATTACATCCTGGTAGCCAAGAGGTTTAGAAACTGTGCCACAAGGGTCACCACCTATCCGGGTGCAGACATAGGATCGGACCATAACCCACTAGACGCCAACATAAAAATTAACCTTAAAAAAGTAAAAAAAAAACAACCAGAAACTAAAGTTTTCCATAAACGATATGGACACCAATAAACTGGAAAATGAACTGAACGACAGCCTCGTCACAATGACAGTAATAAATAGCAATATGATAAACGAAACGTGGAAAATATTTCGAGAACACATCATTAAAATAATAGAAAAGAACACAGCAAACAACACCAAACCAAAAAACAACGATGGATGACTGAAGAGATCCTAAAACTCATGGAAGAAAGACGAAAATGCAAAAACAACACAGAGGAATATAAAAACAAACAAAAGGAAATAAAGAACAAAATCAGGAATGCAAAAGAAAAGTGGATGGCGGATAGATGCAAGGAAATGGAAGAACTAGAAAGAAGACATGATACCTTTAAGATGTACAGGGTTATACAACGAGGACTAGACAAGGCGATTTTTTTACCGTCCCTGTACTTTTATCAAAAAAAACTGAAATAGCCATCTTATGTAATGTTCTCCCGCGAATTCGGATATGTTCAGCAAAAAACAATTGAACATCAAATAAAAATGCTAGGAGTCACTTCGATATATTTTTAAATGGATCTCCCTGTATATTACTACATTTTGGTACTCTCTAGAAAAATCTAAACACATTTTGTGTATAATATCCTATACCTTTAGCTGTTTACCAAATATTGACAGTTGTAAGTCGGGTATTTTGACACTTTGACAGGCTTTAAAATCTAAACCGCACAAGATCATAGAAAACGGTTTGCACATTCTTATCTTAAGTTTTCATAAACTATCGAATGACAGTATCTTCGAATTTAATCTGCGGATAAAATTAACCGGAACCTCCGGTTAAATTCAAAGTTACTATCATTCGATAGCATATGAAATCCCAAGATAGGAATGTGCAAACCGTTTTTTTTTTATCTCTTGCGGTTTAGATTTTAGAGCCTGTCAAAGTGTCAAAATGTCCGACTTTCAACTGTCAATATTTGGTAAACAGCTAAAGATAGGTATAGGATATTATACACAAAATGTGTTTAGATTTTTCTAGAGAGTCCAAAAATGTAGTAATATAGAAAGTGTTCCATTTAAAAAAATAACAAAGTGACCCCTAGCAGTTTTATTTGATGTTCAATTGTTTTTTGCTGAACATATCCGAATTCGCGGGAGAAAATTACATAAGATACCTATTTCAGTTTTTTTTTTTATAAAAGTACAGGGAAAGTCAAAAAATCGCCTTGTCTAGTCCTCGTTGGATAACCCTGTACTCAAATATTTTTTTATTTTTTTGTACGTTACCTATAATTTAAAAAAAAACCATTATTTTCGGTCTATCCTACTTATAAATTATTTTTATTTCAATACGAGACTGGCGTGACGAGACTCTCGGTTTCGAACTTTGAAGTCTCGGTCTCGAGTTATAATTCCTAGTCTCGTCTCGGTATCGGTGTCTAATTTCGAGACGAGACGAGACGAGACCGAGACTAGTCTCGTCGAGATCGAAGCACTATAAGTATGGATCTGCAGTCGCAGCAATAAAACAAAGGAGATCTTTGTGTCAGCGAAATGGCATGTGCTTCAGTAGATTCAACGTTGAGTCAGTTGTGTTAATCGCAGCACATTCCCTACAAAAACTTGCTGAACACGAGTCGCAGTTGGAACCAAAAAGATCATCCTCCCTGGGCCGAGCCTTCAGCACGTAATGTCTTTGGCATTTAAAGCAAGTTAACAAACCCATCACTAATAATTCGCCTCTAGCGAGCCGCGGTTACAAACCATACTGACAGTTGGGTGGGCGGAGCTTGTATTGTTTACTTTTTGGAGGGTTTGTTTGAATGTCTTGACGGTCAAGCGAGTTATCTGTAGTGACTCTAATAGTCCAGTGTTTCGATGCTGCGTTTCCGACAGGACGCTACCGGTTCGATTCCCGCCGGTAGCAAGGCTTTCTTTTTAAGTTATGTTTGTAAAGTCTTTCTTATTAATTTTGGGTACGCCTTGGGTTAGCTTTGGTTAGTTTGGGTTAGTTTGGGTTAGTTTGGGTTAGACGCCTGTCACCATAACCTGATATACACC
The DNA here is from genome assembly GCA_016904865.1 of Pissodes strobi. Classification (NCBI taxonomy): domain Eukaryota; kingdom Metazoa; phylum Arthropoda; class Insecta; order Coleoptera; family Curculionidae; genus Pissodes; species Pissodes strobi. The sequence goes on along the minus strand of MU185736.1, from coordinate 21,402 downwards.
TGTCCGTCAAATTTTGGCGGAAAAAATATCGTTTATCCTTTCAATATATTCCTCGTGCTCGTGAATTAGTGGATAGTCACAAAACAGTCTGCTCAGGCAGAACAGACTGACACTTCACACACAATTACTATCTAACTATAACACCCAAAAAAACACTATATTGTACTCAACAATAACAATGATGTGACTTTACTTCACACATTTTATATTGTAGGTATCATATTAAATTACAAAAATGATTATATAAAAATTGTAATGAATGTTACGTGAAAATAAAACGGTACATCTGTGCGGCACTGCGGCCGGCCGACAAATGACATGGACGATTCTGACTTAAGAATAATAAACTAGAGAAGGAACAGCCTTCGTTACGACATTGCTGTCATCTCATCTTCTATGTTTTCGTTGTGTTTTTAGCTTTTTTAGTGGTATTTTCGGATGGTCTACTCTAAACCATTGATAATTGTGTTTTGGTGCTTTGAACATTGGGGAACTTGATATTTATTATATTTTTCGTTTTATCCTGATGAAAATCCCAGAAATTGAGGATCAAAACAGATACCAAGTGTCTGTTTTGCAGAGTATTTTTCAGTGTAGTGTTCTTATTGACTTTTTTATTAAATAAGGTAGGAACAACTTAAATTATTTTTAAATGTAAGCAATCCAAACTGACCCAAACTTTGTCTTAAAAAAAATCTCTTAATGTGCATTTTTATGGTGGGTGTAAACGGCGCTTAAGCTTGTTTTGGTCATAGGGTATCACACATTTGACTCGAAAATTCGTAAGTTACGTAATTTCTCTCCTCAATTTTTCGATATTAGAATTACAAGAATTCCTAAATTCATAATTTTAACAAACACTAATACAATCTGCTCAATTTGATTGTAATATGTTGAATTAGTAATATTCTAATGCAAAATTTTAATATACGTCAAATTTTGCATTAGAATATTACTAATTCAACATATTACAATGAAATTGAGCAGATTGTATTAGTGTTTGTTAAAATTATGAATTTAGGCAGCACTTTTTCCAACGCGCTAGTGATCTTATCCTGAATCGTTCAAAATCTTGGAGAAGGAAAGAAAGAAATCGCGCAACGCGTGATGTTACCACGGAATTGTTTTCTGATATTTTCATATAATAAAATGGTTGTATATGGGTTAGTTTGGAAACTGAAATTACGTTAAGTATATTCCTATAAGCAAACAATTTTTACATACTGAAAGTCTTTTTTACGTTTTTCATTCATATTTTCGGCCTTGTCAGACCGCCTTGTATGCTCCTAACGAGGTGTCTATTGAATACAATTTAATTTCGGCAATTAAGCGTCCCCTCTGTTTCCTTGACTAACGTTAAAAGTTTTAGTATTAAGTCTCAACCGCATCGAGATACAAACGGCTCATAAATTTCATGTTTTAATTAGGCGAAGAATATTTGACTCTCCGGTCAGGACATCTATTTTTCAATAAAGGAAATGACAACAACACGTACGGTGGAGTGGGGTTCATCATAAATAAATGACTGAAACCATTCATACTGGATATTGGAAGTACATCTGAAAAAGTAACATATCTGACAATTAACAAGAAGAAAACTTTAAAAATCATCCAAACCTATGCTCCAACTCATGACCACGAAGATGAGGAAGTAGACAATTTCTATATACTGCAACCAACACTGCAATCTATTAGGAAAGAAACAGGAACCCTGCGAACTTGCTATTGGAAACTGTGGAACGGGCATAAGAAACGAAAGGGGGAATATGATCCTAAACTTCTTGAATGATCACCGCTTATATGCCATGAATACTTTTTTCCAAAAGAGTGAAGACACGAAATGGACATGGAAAAGCCCAGACGGCAAAACTAAGAACGAAATAGATTTTGTAATCACAAGTAGAAAAGAGATCGTTAAAGATGTGATAACTTCGCTACTGGTAGTTGCCATAGGCTGGTGACAGCTAGAATAGAAATAAAGGTCAAATAGGAAAGAAGGAATATGGTAACAAAACGGTAGAATGCCAATATCGATGCTAGAGTGATCAGAGAAAATGAAGAAACTTAAATCGATCTCGTGAAAACTGAGATCGGTAAACAACATATTAGTAATATGCAAATCGAAGAAATAAACGAGCTTATTAAAACGGCGACAACCACTGCAGTTGCAAAGATTAGGCCAAAGAAATCAGAGCCTCGAGAGAGTCAGCTTTCCATGCAAACTAAAGCCCTTTTAGACCAGGGAAGAGAAATGACGAGAAAGGGCGAAACACAAACACCAAAATATAAAGTTCTCCAAGAAGAAATACGTAGACAAGTCAGACGAGGCATACAGCACTTCAACGAAAATCACATCAGGAAAACTATTGAAGAAAATGGCAACCGAAGAATTTTAAGACAACAGATTGTAACTGGTAAAAAAGAGTTAGTCAAACTAAAAAATACGGATGGACAAGTCACGACAAACAGGCAAGAAATCATAAACATAGCTGAAAACTACTATCGAAGGTTCTAACAATCAAGAGAAGCGGAAACGGAAACATCTGCAATGTATCCCGAAAGGCCCAGGGTCGCTAACGAAGGATCAGAGGAAATCCCAGATATAACACAAAAGGAAATCAAATACGCCCTATCGATAATTCAAAAACAAAAATCTCCGGGTGAGGACGGCATCATACCTGAGATGTTCAAAACTGTGGATAATATCTTGTGAAGTACATTAGCAGATCTCTTACAAGTGTCTGGTATCTGGCGCCATACCGGAGGATTGGAATAATGCAGTCATAATACTTTCACATATCCAAAAATTATTCACCCGAGTTATTGTAAATCGATTAGAGTCAAAGTTAGACTCATACCAACCAATAGAACAACCTGGATATAGGCCTAGGTTCAGCATAAATGATCATCTGCAAACCCTCAGAATAACTATTAAAAATTGCAACGAGCACAGAATCCCCCTAGCACTTGCGTTTATAGACTTCGAGAAGGCCTTTGACAGCATCGAAATGTGGGCAGTTATGGGTGTATTGAAAGATTGCAGAATCGATGAACGATACACACAATTAATAAAAAAGCATCTATCTGAAAGCAACATCAACGATTAAAATGCACGACACATACGGGAAAATAAAAGTCGAATGGAGTGTTAGACAAGGGGATACTATCTCTCCGAAGCTTTTCACTCTAGCACTTGAAAATATCTTTAAGCGATTTGCTTGGACAGATTAGGGAATTAATGTGGATGGTGAACGAATCTACCACCTGAGATTTGCAGATGATGTGGTACTTATTGCGGAAACCCTAGAAGAGTTGACCAATATGCTAGAGAGCCTAAGAGAAGAGTCGGCCAAAGTAGGGATGCGATTAAACATGGGGAAAACCAAAATACCAATATTCCAACAGAAAACGAGCAGTTGCCGGTGGAGAGAGTAGAACACTATATTTACCTGGGTCACAAGATCATGTTGGGTAAAGATAACCAGAGAGCTGAGGTAAGCCCCAAATAGCGATGGCATGGGTAGCGTTTGGTAAACTCAAAGATACCCTTAAGAGCAAAACAATTCCTATGTACATGAAAGCGGAAGTCTCCGATCAATGTGTACTACCGGTGTTTACGTACGGGACAGAGACAATGACACTAACCGCCAAATCAACATCTAAGTTTTGGACTGCACAAAGAGCTATGAAATACGTATTGGGAATACGACTGACAGACACTCAGACAGAAAGACGACTGAATGGATACGGCAAAAACGAAGGTGGACGACAACGAAGGTGTCAGGTGTGATTGAAAGAATATCCAGATTAAAATGAAAATGGGCAGGCCTTATAGCACGACTCAAGGATAATAATAATAATAATAATAATAAAAACGTTTATTAGTCACTCAAAAAAAATGATAATGGTACACAAAGTTAAGCTATGTTAATTTTTTAATACAGATAAAAATAATATTCTTAACCTTCACAATGACATTTTAATTATAAAGAAAAATAATTGGTACCTACTAAAATATTAGTAGAACATATCGACATGAAGTGACCAATAGGCCATTATATTCAGACTTTCAGAGGAGTCTTTAAAATAGATCCCCTAAATTATGTTGAGGCCTTCAAATAAATTAAATGCAAATTTAAAGAAACACATCCAAAACAGGAAAGGAAGAGGAAAAGGAAAGGATTAGGTGCGTTTGAACTTTGATGACATACCTTACATACTACAGTGTTTAAGCAGCATATTTTGTTAAATGGCATTAAAAAAAAAACAGAAATTTTATGGGTTAAAAAAAAGATGTTTAAATTTTGCTTTAAATGCGTTTTCGGACATCGTAAAGTCTAATATTTGAAATTTGTTGATCTGATACACAATCAAGTATGAGAATGACTTTTTAAAAATTTCCTTATTGTGAGATGGAACGGTTAATAAATGTTTTCTTCTTATATTTAAATTATGTACATCAGTCCGAAAGGTAACCTTTTTAAGTAAGTATGGTGGAGTTTCCCATTTAAGCAATTTATAAAAGAAACAAAGAGAATGCAACAATCTTCGATTTTCCATATTTAACCATTTTGCATCTTTTAGCTTGTGAGATATATGATCTCTTCTTCTTATGCCAAATATAAGCCTAAGGCAAGAATTTTGGAGTTTCTGTATTCTGCAAGAGTCACAATAATGAAGACAGGGTCCATAGATGGTGTCGCAGTAGTTTAATGGTGATAATACAAGTGAATCGCAGAGCATTCTTTTGACACTGGTACTCAAATAGTGTCTCTGGGAATAAATTGATTTTAAAGCAGAATATCCGTTTCTTAACTTAAGGGTAACGTGTTCCCTAAATGTAATTTTGTTATCCATTACAAGACCGAGATTCTTGGCAGAGTTTTTAAACGCAATTTCATCGTTATTTATTTGGATATTTAAATTATTTAAAAGAAAAGCTCTGTGGGCATCACTACAGAAAAGAATAGCTGTTGATTTAGCAGAGTTAATTTTTAAGTGTAGCTTTTGAATTTCAGAAAATAAACTGTTCAGGTCAGAGTTTATTCTATGATTGGCTTGAGCAACATCAGTGCATTTAAAAGAAAAATACACTTGAGTATCATCAGCGTAGTTATGATGTTTAGAATATTTAATTACTTTTGTGATCTGTGACGTATAAAGTGTATATAGCAATGGGCCAAGAATACTACCCTGTGGAACCCCAATGATCACTTCTAGGGCTCTTGAACTTTTGTCATGCAGCGTTACTCTTTGTTTGCGGTCGGACAGATAAGAAGCTATTAAAGCTACTGCCGACTCGCCAAAGCCTATATAATGTAGCAAAGCCAAAAGAATTTCGTGATTTACCAACTCAAAAGCCCTAGAAAAATCCAAAAGAACCAACACCGTGGCTAAGTTTTTATCCAGAGCTAGCACTCAAAATGTCGTCAGTTACATGAGTTAATGCGGTGGTGCAGCTATAACCTTTACGAAAACCAGACTGATATTCTGGTATCAAATTATTAAAATTTAAACATTCCAAAATTTGCTGTTCCATAATTTTCTCCATTACTTTTGAAAGAACAGGAAGAATACTTATAGAACGAAGATTATTAAATTCTGTGGGGTTTTTTATTTTGGGTAAGGGAATAACATTAGCTTGCTTCCATATTTTAGGGAAATAATTTTTTTCCAGACAGACATTTATGATGTGAGTAAGTGGATTAATTATCGCAGGGCAACAGAGCAAAACAATGCTTATATTCAAATTATCAACACCAAATGCTTTACTTTTTATAGTTTGTAAAATTTTGATGATCACATCTTGAGTAATTAAATTAAATTTAAATTCATTGGGAGAAATTTGGTGTTGTTTAAAAAAATTAACAAATTCATTATCAGGTTTATTATTTTTATTATTTATTTCGGTAAAAAAGCTATTAAGTTTCTCGACGTCTTGCAAATGCAAAGGCAGTTGAACATTGGATTTTCTGGAAATATCAATATTTTTTAATTCACGCCAAAGTTTTTTTTTATCACAAGTTCCAAATTTATAATTTAAATACGCTCTCTTTTCAGCTCTTATTGCACTGGTTGTGACGTTTCTAAATTGTTTGTATGTATTCCAATCACCCCGGGTTTTACTTTGTCTAAATTTATTTAAAGCTTTATTACGAAATTTCTGCATTAGTCTTACATTTGGAGTTATCCATGGACAGTAAGGTTTGGTTTTATGATTCACTTTAATTAAAGGGGCATGTAGATCTATAACATTAAGCACTGATTGATTAAAGAAATCTATTTTTTGGTCTATATCTATCATATTGTACATAGTGTGCCACGGTATTAGCTCCAAGTCAGATATAATTTTAGCATGATCCACACCATGCAAATTACGATAAATAAAGTTGATGTCGGGGTGTTCAGGGGTTTCAAATTTAATTTTACAGTAAACAAGCAAATGATCTGATATACCAACATCTCTTACCCCACAATCCTCAATTGAGTCCACATTCGAAAAAATAAGATCAATTAAAGACATACTAAAATTTGACACTCTTGTAGGTTCTGTTATAACTTGCTTCAATCCATAGACCTCAGTAAATTCGAGCAAAGGAGAAGTTGTACTTAAACCTAAAACATTAATGTTAAAGTCGCCAAGTAAAAAGATATGATCATAAGTTGCGTAAAAATCGACTAAAACAGTGTCCAAGTGAGAATAAAATAAGTTTAAATCACCCTTAGGTGGGCGATATATGTTACCAATAAGAATTTTTTTGCCACTTACTTTAAGTTCAATCCAAATGTGCTCAAGAAATGCCTCGGATTCCCCAAGCAAAACACGATAATTAAAAATACTTTTACAATATACCGCAACACCACCCCCTCGGCCCAACCGATCCTGACGTATAAGATTGTAGTTATCTAACTGAATAATTTCGTCATTAATATCAGCATGCAGCCAGGACTCCGAAACACCAATTACATCATACTGAAAGGTAACGACATGATCTTTAAAAGTATTAAAGTTATTGGACAAAGACCTTGCATTAATATGCGCACATGCAAACATAATTTTAATAATATACGTAGGTATAAAGGTAAAAAGAATAATAAAGAGATTTAAAATTAGGGATAAAGGGAAAAATATAAGTTTAAGCCTGATAAATTGCTCACTATGTCGTTACGTAAAGATGAGAAAAAAATAAAAAACCTTAAAATAAATAGAAAAATGATACATACATAGGTATACATGACTTTTACATACAAAAAAGTACCCGAGAAAAAGAAATGATATTTTTACAAAATGTTAGCCATACAAAAATAGTAACAAAGTTGCAACATATTTAATATTATAGCAAAACATATAACAAGGATATAAAAGCATGAAAAAAAAAATGATTATGGCACAGCCATTCAGTTTTAAGATAGGTAAGTTAAAACAATTAAATACCCAAAAAGTTATTAGCAAAAATCCGAATAACTCACCAAATACAAAATACCCATATTTAAAGTTTATTGTTTAAATTTGGTTAACTCACTAACATCCGTAATTCTCGAAATTTTAGATGGCGACCGAGGCCACACAAGCGTCCATAAAGAAGACCACCTATGAGATGGGTGGATGACCTTAAGAGTACCGCTGGTCGAGATTGGATGCAGAAAGCCAATACCAGGAGGACATGGTTCCAGTTAGGGGAGGCCTATGTTCAACAGAGGACGTAAACAGACTGCCTTGTCTTGCCATTGAAAAATCATTGCTATTTGTGCCTTAAATTTTACTAAAATAATTTTGCACAAAATGTAAGTCTAATAAAAAAAAATTATAGCAGCTCGTATTTTCACAATTAATAGGCACTCCAAAATACACCAATATAAGGTAAACCCAACAATAATAATCTAGAAAAGGATGGTTACATCAACCGGATTTTTATCACTGCTATGTCGTAGCGTAGCCACGCGACGAAGTTGGCGCGAAAGTCCTAACATACATATGGCAAAGACGTACGGGCATCGGACAGGACTATTTTTTATTGTTTAGAGTTTATAAAAATATGTTTAAGCTCAAAATTTTAAATGGGTAATAAAATTAAACTATTTCTTATGAATGTATTCTTTTATCGTTGAACAATAATTAGTAATTGCATTTATTCTACAAACAAGTATATTTGTATCTACGTATACATGTTTAGTGATATTCAAAATAGTAATTTTCTTGTGGTACTTAGAGTTGGACATTCTATATCCAAATGGAAAATAAAATTGAATTAAGAAAGCCTTATAGTCTTATAATTTGTGTGTATTAACTAGTAAATGTTACATTCATAATGCTAATAACATGGGTGCTTATGAATGAAAAATCCTTAATATATAATTCGACACTGGCTTTTTCACAGTGTAGTGATTTCTGTATGACATAATATATTTATGATATTCTAACGTGATAAGCAAGGTCACAATCTAAGGAACTTAAACAACGTATAAATAAGAATTACTTTCCAGTATATGTACGTGAACATACCTACATTTTTAAAAATATTGTAACAAGCAAATTTTGGAGAGGCGACGTGCGACGTTCAAATAGGCGAGGACGTGACAACCCTGGAAAACGAATGGCGCAGCAGTAGAATCGAATGGGAGTTATATAATACGGAGTATATAGATAGATTAGAAATAAGGCGTAGATATAGTTATTGTACGATAGCAGAGTCGACTCATGGCGTTATGTAGTTATGATAACTGTACTGGCGAAGGTGTAATTGGCGAAATAAAACGTGTTACTAAAAACTAATCTTTTACAGATCAGAAGTCGGGATAACCTACGTATTGTGTTATTTGTTGTGGAGAACGGTGAAATACGCGATTTCGGCGAGTTAAATCGCAGTGGCATCTTCTTCTTTTTTATGTGTGAGTGGCGATATCACAAAAACTCATAACAAAAAGCGGGCGTTTGTTGCTATCCTTGACAGTGGATTGACATTTGGCGATTTTTCAGATATTCACGATAATAATAAACAAGTGTGTGCTAATTAATTAGTGATTATTGTAAAAATTGTGGCGTATTTTAACTGTGTTTATTGGCATTGGTGTTTAAAAGGCGTTTTTCAAGTGATTTCCTATGGAGGAAGGCAGAAGTGACGAGTTAGAGCTCGATTACGAGTTGGAATTGCGCGACGGTGACCACGGCGAAGGCGATTCGGCGATGGAAGACGAAACAGTCTCCATGGTACATAAGCTGTTGAAAGGCGGTTTGGCAACTAGTATCCAGCAGATTGTGGCGGCCGAAATGGTAAAGGCGACGAAACAAGGGGCGGCCGTTGGTACTGGCGGTACCAAGGGCATCAGAAAAGGCGATAAATCAGGTGAGAGCGTTTCTCAAGGGGTAGTAGAGCATGCTTGTAGCGATAGGGCGGACTACGCTTGCAGTTTGGGCTGTATGGGGTCAAGGGCAAGGGCAGGCGGCGACATTATTGACCCTTTCGATCCTGACAGCCAGGACTGTAACGTAGTCAGGTGGTTGAGCAAAATTGATCAGTTGGGCGATATCCATGAATGGTCGAACTATGAGAGAGCTTATTTTATGCAGGCGAAATTGCAAGGCGCAGAAAGGGGCTGGTTTAATCGGCTCGATGAATATGACCTCTCATGGGAAGACTGGAAGGCGGCTCTTAGGAAGGCGTTTCCTAGAGTGCATGGCTTTGCTCAGCTGCTCAAGGAGATGATAGCGAGGGTTAAATTGGACGGCGAAACCATGACCCATTATTATCATGATAAAATGGCGTTGATCGAAAGGTGTGGGCTTTCAAGCACAAAGGCGCTTTCGTGTCTGATTGACGGTCTACCTCACGATCTACAGGCGAATGCGAGGGCATTTGGTTGCTCTTCCCCTGGCTGCTTGTATACTGGCTTTCTTTCCTCTTTTGACAGATATCGGCGTCCATCAACCGATATTGTGGAAATCGAGGGGCAAGGAAGTCCAGGGTCATGCGCAGGCGAAGGCGACGAATACTTTGCGGTCTTCTGAGGCGATTCTCAAATTGAGAGAGGCGTTTGGCGAATTTTGGGTACCCAAAATTCCAACTGTTGGCGCGGGCTAGCGTTTACGAGCAAGGCGTTTGCTGACTTTTTGGCGAGGCGAGGTGTAAAACACCGAGGGCGAAAGGTTAGGTTGAAAGGTGCATGGAAGTGAGTCTGACTGGCGAGGTGCAAAGGGCGAATGGTCAGGTTGAAAGGTGCATGCAAGTGAGTTTAACTGGCGAGGTGCAAATGGCGAATGCTCTGTTGGCGAAAGGCGAGAGCTATGGCGATTTAAGGTCCAAAATTCTTATTGAGATAGCAAAAGGCGAGTGAAAATCTGACAAAGGCGTAATATAAAGGTGATATTCGATAAAAGGCGCAAGGTTGCAACCACAGGCGAAAACTTTAGGGTAGGCGATTTGGTGTTATAGCGAATGCACAGACCGATAAGATCTGGTTGATTTACTGGCGAGTTAAATTAATGAGGGCATTAATTGTTGCAGGATGGCCGAATGTAACAAGCAAATTTTGGAGAGGTGACGTGCGACGTTCAAATAGGCGAGGACGTGACAACCCTGGAAAACGAATGGCGCAGCAGTAGAATCGAATCGGTGTTATATAATACGGAGTATATAGATAGATTAGAAATAAGGCGTAGATATAGTTATTGTACGATAGCAGAGTCGACTCATGGCGTTATGTAATTATGATAACTGTACTGGCGAAGGTGTATTGGCGAAATAAAACGTGTTACTAAAAATTAATCTTTTACAATATTGTTTAAAACCTAAATAACCAAGTGATTGTGTAATAAAACTCCTCTCTCTCTCTCTCTCTCTC
>MU185736.1:0-10463 GCA_016904865.1 Pissodes strobi | reverse complement strand
CTCTCTCTCTCTCTCTCTATCTTGAGTTTGACGACTTCTCTACAATATTATGTAAAATATTATTATTCATCCCAGACTTGCTTACATCTAGAAATAATTTAAGTTGTTCCTACATCATTTAATAAAAAAAATCACTAAAAACACTATATTGAAAATACTCTGCAAAACAGGTACTATAGTATCTGCTTTAATCCTCAATTTATGGGATTTTCTTTAGGATCAAACGAAAAATATAACAAGTATCAAGTTTCTCTATGTTCAAAGCACTAAAACATAGTTATAAATGGTTTTAAAACATCCGAAAATATAACTAAAAAGCTAAAAACACAACGTAAACATTAACGACCGCAATGGCGAAACGAAGGCCGTTCGTCGTTCAGTACGTCACAGCGACGACGATGTTGTTGATGGGACCGCGGGGTACGAAACGATAGTAAGTGAACATAGGCTCTTATGGGATGTAACCATCCTTCTCCAGTTTATTATCTTTGCGATAAACGACCATAAGCAACTTGCCACTTACCTCAATTAATGTTATTATAAAATAGTACCTTTCGTGATTTGATGTCTTAATAAGGTTAAGATAATACACTCATGGCGAAAAATATTTCCATTGAAACTTATACTCACAGATTTGATTTCAATAGTTATCTTAGGCCTCGACCACGACTTTAGCAAGATTAGAGCGTTAAAAATGGCACCAATCACTAAGCTCATCTCCACGCTTATCACAATGCCGATAACGAAAGTCATCAAAGTCATGAAGAAATCTACCTCTGAAAATAATAGAAACAATCAGCTATGCCTTATCTAATGTTGGTATTTTCACACTGCAAAACTTTCGGATTGAAAATAATACCGACGGTTCTGAGAATTCTCATAAAGTCACACGAATAGTTCCTCAAATGCTGAACCCGTCGTAAAATGCACCACTTTAGGCGTAACAATTTTCGATTCAACGAATTTGATCCATGATTGAAAATTTTAGTAAACATGGGGTTCAGTTAGAGTAACCAGACGTCCTGTTTTATCGTTATAATTTTTTTTCCGGTATATATTCCAGTATTACACTGAGAAAAGTCCTAGTTTTGGCTAGTAAGATAAATGACCCATAACTAGTCGATACATTCTTAAAACTTCAATATTTTGCATAATTGTTCGCAACCATCTGTAGTCGCTAGTCGCGGTCGGTGAGGCAAATCGCATGCTGCACAATGCACGCTACATTCACCCAAAAATTAGCTTTTCAATCTCCGAATTAATTACGTCTTTATTTTTGATTGAATATTGCATGTATTAAACAGATATACATTTATGTTAGAAAACACTTGCTTGGAAACACAAAATATTACACCGTTTATGTCAGCCTCAGAGCCTCTGTAAATCACCGCTTTTCTACCGTTTTTTCCGAAGTTGCTATGTTTTGGTGTTTGGACGAAAGTTATCCAAAAGTATTTAAATTGGATTACGTTGAATTCTGACTCAGGCTGCGTGTGGATGATCAAATTCTAATTCTAATACCTAATAATATTAAGTAAAGTATAAATAAGGGTCTGCTCCGCTCGCCTGCCCTATATTTTTCATTGGGAATATAGTCTTCCTACGTTCAATATTCAATTAAACCAATGAAAATAGCAGCTACGCAACAGAAAATCGTTCTTATGAAAAGACGTGCACCGCGAGAGGCGCTGCTTAGTGCCTTGTTATAATTACTAGTAAATTAACACTCTCTAGATAAGAAGGCCCTGAAACTCAAAATGCAGTAGCCAACTTGGCCACCCGTGTTGGGACCGAAGCTAAATACTGTAAAGGGTATGTTTCGAGTTTTTAATATAAAATATGTTTAAAATTGTGAAATTTGTGCTATTATTTTGTTTGACTAAACGTACCTCGTATATGTTCGTACATATTAATACTCTAGACGTTGTGGATAAATTATGTGGATAACAATAAGGCAAGAACCCGTTATTATTATTAAAAAAATAATTGTTTTTGGTAAGAAATACTTACTGTTGCATCTCCAAAGCGTTACGAAGATCTCATAATCTACCAGACTACTGGCAGCCACTATTAAAACGGCGGACAAAGTTGATTTGGGAATGTAGAAAAAGAACGGAGCTAGGAAACTTAACGCCAATATGATCACTGCACCTAGAAATTAATATAATTAATGTATAAACATCAATCTTGCCGCATAGCTATTCTGCTTACAGAAAGAAAGGATACTAACGCATGAAGTTTTCAACTAATGTCGTTTTGGTAATACTGAAGTCGCCGAACACTCAAGAGTGGACAGCAGAGGGGGATCCATTTTTTTGTATTTTTCGTAATTATTAATGTTTGTTCAACTATAGTTTACGAATTACTCTCTCAATTGTTAGATGAGAAGATTATGTAATATTTAATAATAGCGGCCTCTATGCTTAAAAAAATAGAGAGAGAGAAAAAAGAAAATAATGAATTACTTAGGTATTTATATTATGTAATAATTTCAAGGTCATTACATAGCTGCTTTAATATTTGTTTTTATGATGCTAACCCAAGATAGTATTGCACCTTTGAACAAGTTTAAAACATGAGTGATTTTTTTGAAAGTGTGCATTTTTACCTGAATATATTCCTTGCAAGGGAGTTCGCACACCACTGCTGCTGGCTACCGACGATCGGGTGAACGCGCCACAACTCGGCATCGCTTTAACGAAGGACCCAAAAATGTTGCACAACCCTAACGATATCATTTCCTGGGAAGCATCTACGACGGTTTCCGAACCTATAAATAAGAAATTAATTTGACAAACCTATCTGTTACAAGGTAAGTGCATTCGAGTCACCCACAAGTCCTAATAAAATATCACAATGATAATGAAAAACGACCGAGATCATTCATTTTCCCTTACACCCAGCAATATCTGAATTCAAAATGAATCGTCCAAAATATACAGGGTTCGCATCTGAGCTCCAGTAGTTTACAAGTGATAGGTATAAGTAAGAAAAGTTGATCGAAAGGTTTAGACATAGGTGTAAAATGTATCCCATATTTTTGAATAACCCTATATATACAGAATGAGATCTTATATTCCGCAGCATATATCATTTAAAATACGTCTGATTTCAGGATTTTTTATTTTTCTTTAATTGGTTGATGAGGCGTAACAGTTCACTTTTTTCTAATTTCATTAATGCTTTTGTAATGAACGCCGATTTATCCTATTCCCTTATTTACTGAATATTCGGCCTTATCTTCACCTTTGTTCATTATCTATAACCGGGTTTGCAGTACCAGTGTGTTGACACTCTACTTTCGACGTTAAATAATTTTCCTATACACTTGGGCAACGACCCATGTTACGCTACCTAGTTGAAAATCACTTTATGCCTCTTACCAGTACTTAATTCTATTCGCAGGTATATTACATATAATTAAATGAATGTAAGCCAGATTCCAGATCAGTGATGTTTAAATAAAATAATTGAAAGGGAGCATTTATTCGCTTATTTTTTAATATGACCTCGTATCTACAGCGTCAGACAATCAGACCATGCACATTAAAAGAAAGTGACACTGGTATTATTAATTAGACACTGAGCATTTTTTTCAGTGCATCAACTTTCCTAGAATATTATATGTTACTAGCCAGTCAAACATTTATGGAATAAAATATATTCAATTAGCAATGATCTTTTCCGCAGTGAATTAACTAAATAAAATACGAAATATGATAATAATTATTTAATGGGATACTCTTTTAATTATCGAATAATACATAAATAAATGTTTCCCAAAATACAGACACTCTACGCCTAATTATCTAAATTAAACTTACTATCTAACTTGATCACTGAATTGTTTTACTGAAATACTCATGAATTTCTTGCAGACAGACAATGTTTATTTTTTAAAACTAAACTGTCTAACTTGAGCACTGAAATGTTTTACTAAAATACTCATGAATTACTTGCAAATGGACAACGATAAATGTTTTCAAATATACTAGAAATCTACACATTATGATTTAAAACTAAATTTACTGTCTAACTCGAGCACTGAAATGTTTTGCTGAAATACTCATGAATTACTGGCAAACGCACAACGATAAATGTTTTCATATATACAATCAATTTACACATTTTGATTTAAAACTAAATTTACTGTCTAACTTGAGCACTGAAATGTTTTGCTGAAATACTCCTGAAATTCTCGCAGACAGACAACGATAAATGTTTTCAAATCTATCAGCACTCCAAACATTATGACTTAAAACTAAACTTACTGTCTATTGCTTAATGTTAACTCAGAACCTGCCAACCTAGCTGCCCTTGCTCTTGTTTGACCATCTTATCCCTCGACGAATGACGAAGATCCACCACGTTACTTTACTTTACTTTCCGAACCGACGACATGAATTTACTTATTTACTTAGTTATGTCC
Source organism: Pissodes strobi (assembly GCA_016904865.1). Classification (NCBI taxonomy): domain Eukaryota; kingdom Metazoa; phylum Arthropoda; class Insecta; order Coleoptera; family Curculionidae; genus Pissodes; species Pissodes strobi. The sequence continues at coordinate 6,034 of MU185736.1, read as the reverse complement.
ACGGGCGTTTTAACTGAAGGCACTACTTTCGGTTTGGTCACAACTAAGACGATAGTACCGACTAGAAATTTAACGTTTTAAATTTTTAAACTTTTTAATTAATTTTTGGCATAGCGACCTGCTGCAACTGATATTTCTTAGAAAATTTTGGATTTGCCCATTACGACCTACTGCAACTGGTTTTGAGAATAAGACTGATTTTTCTTCGATAAGGTCACGCTTTTATAGCAGGATTTTGATGCATTTTGTCCCCCAGAAAATCCAGAATCTAACACCTGCATCAAGAAAACACAGACAAAAGTTAGGGAACCTGGGGTTGTTAGATTGGCGTTTTCGTATTGCTATTTCGTGATGTTAGTTTTTCGAGCATAACATGCAGTTTAAAATTTTTAACGTACGATTTTTCCGGGTGTTTAGAATCGGATCCCATATTCGAGTGAGGTTAGACATCCTGCCTTATGATGAAAGTCACTTTAATGGTAAGTGCATGGCTTTATTAATATTTATTTTTATTTTGTGTGGAACGAGTTTAAATGCTTTTGGCTTATGCGTCCTTTAGGTAAAATAATTATCCCTCATTTTCTTTTGGTTTTCGCGAGTTCGGTCTTACTTCGTGAAAGTAACTTCAATTTGTTTATAATTTGTGTTAATTAAAATAAACTTATTATTTTATTTGAACGTTTTCTCTCTGGATTTTGATTAAAATTAAATTAAAATTTTTTAATTTATTTTTGTTTTAAACAAGTTGTTGAAACAATTCTTAAAATAAATCAGGTGTTGGCCCTTGATTCATTACACTTTATTGTATATTTTGTATGATTTGTTATTCTCTAATAATTATGTAATCGTTGTTACAGTCTTGAACCACACTAGTCAGCAATCTTCTCCTTAATGCTCTGGGCCCATCGATATAACAGAAAAAAAAATAGAAAACTGAAAAACTGTTTTTACAGAGCTGGTCCCCCTTTTCTCAGAAGATTATGAAGATGTTTCATGAAAACGACTCCTTTAGTAAATAGCTGTTTATCTAATAAGCGCAAAAAGTTCAACTTTTTTGCACGCGACGTGAAAATTGACAACACGTAAGTTCAAAAGTTTTTTTTGCATGTGTTATATACACCGTTCTTTATACGATCGTTTTATTTATCATTACTTAATGCATTAATTTAAATATAATATTGTCACGGCTAGCGACAACTTACTGGCCGCGTCAACAAAATTTCCGTATGAGTCATCGCCGACCGAGAAGATTCCTCACAATTCTGTTATTTGCCCGATGTATATGGCCGAGAATAATAGATAGATAAAAGCCTCGCTTCGTCCGAAATATTTCGGATAATCAAGCTGGAATGTTCAAATTTTCGTTACTTACTGTAGGCTTTGGCTATAGCTACGTTAGCTAATACAGCGACAAGCGGTACCACAATAATTCCCGATCCAAGAGACGCTACCATATCCACCAATGTCATGGTACCATTGTTGAATGGCGCATTAACAGGCGGTGGGCCTATATCTGGTAGTCCACTGGGCACTGTACCTAAAAATTAACCAACAAATCTCATGCTGGACTGTGAAATAAGTATATACCGATCAAAAATATTAGCACAAAAACAAGAACTCTAATATAATCTAAGTTATTTGCTTGTCTATCCTAGTTAATACAGGAATGTATAGAAACAGGAAGTACCAAAGTAAGAGGTTACGGTGCATTTAAGTATTTTGAGATATTTAGGTTTTTAGACTCCTACCTGTAAGTTTAAAAGGAGTTGACCCAATTGAGTTATACCAAATATAGGCAACCAGAGACGATATAAAGACAACGAGCGCATTTTTGGAAATAGACAGGAACCAAAGTAGTTTTTTCGTAGCATAAGATTCGGTTTTTATTTTCGTCAGTTGCTGAAAGATCCAGATAAAAATTAATTAAAACATAACTATTTCTAAAGGACTATAAAGAATATCGGTAAATTTGCGATATATCAATAACATCACTACAAATTATTTACACGCCTACCTTGAAAGCCAGCAGGAACAGGATACAGATCACGCCCAGGAACGTGTCGGGAAACCTAATATCTGCCAGCTTGCCCAAGATTTCCTTAATTGCCGGAAAAGTAGAATGATTTTTCACTGAGATCCCCAGGAAACCCTTCAGTTGCGATACTATGATAATTATGGAGGTCGCCGAAGTGAATCCACTGGTGAGACACGGTGATATAAAGTCGACCAGAAAACCTGAAATGGTATTGAAATTACACTACTGGATGAAGTAAGAGTAGCTTTCGGCAACATAGCTCCTCGGCTTGACTTAGTACATATTATTATTTTCTTAATAACACAAACTCGAGACTAGTCACCAATCAGCCTCAGTTTGGGATGAGCGATATTTTGTCAAGCTTCGGGACGATTCCATAGAAGTGAGAAACTCTGAGGGAAGGGTGATGGCGATTGTAAGGGATATTGTTAACGAGCATCTGAGCTCTTTCAGGTACCTCGTGGTGACCGGGGATTATACTTTTTGAAAATAAATAAAGCAGCAGAGAGAAAGATTGCCAGAGCTTTGGTTTTCCAGGGAGACAATTCCCTATTTGGTACTATGCTCTGGAGACCAAAGTCTGCTGTAAGTTGCTGCGTAGCATTTTATGCCAAACTTTGACATTCCAATTTGGATATGTTTTTGAATCATCAACAAAGTTAACCATAACAGTTTTTAGATAATAATAATTTATAATTGAGATTCAAACTTTCCACTGTGTGATTTTATACTACTGTGAACGCTAATTGATAATATAATACAAAATTTTAGACATACATACCAAGTTTGAACAGTCCCATTGCTAGTTCTACACATCCTGCCAAAAATGTTAACAGAATAACGCATTCTACTGGTCTGCCGACTACGTAGGAGAATGTGAGCAACGCCATCAAACTTGTAGGCCCAATCGATACTTCCTTGACGGTGCCGACAAATACGTACGTAAAGGAACCTATAAAAGCCGTGTAGAGTCCTGGAAGCATAAATTTGAATTTTATTAAGAGATTTGAGTAGTGATGGGAGTATTCGAATAGGTACAAGAATCGCAAAGTTCTCGATTCTGCGCGGAATCGCAAGTTCTCGATTCTGACGAGTTCTCGCTTGGCTGTTCTCAAATGCCTCTCGGTGACGCGGCGTTAAATACTAAATACTGTAAATAAATACTGGTTGCCAATGGACGCGAATTAAAATACGAGAACTGAAGAATTGAGAATGACCGTGCGAATTCGCATCCGTTGAGACATCATTCCTGCGAGCGACAATCGGGTGTGATGATGCTTCCTAAGATTGGGTGTGTTGTGGTGGAACTGTAGAGTTTTGTTGCAAATCGAACAAGTGACTTGCTTTTCGCCCTTCTTGCAAAATAAATTCCACACATCGGACTTCTTTGACCCTGGTTTCATGATTATTTATTATATAGGTATATATAACAATTAACAACGAACGAACGAATGTCGGAACAAACAGGCGGACGGGTTACTTTACAAATATACAAATTACAAATACTCGTACCTCGCGAGAATACGGCATAAACTAAAAAGTATAGGTAAAGTAGGGGTGTGCGATTTAAATCGATTTTTCAAAAGATCGATTTTTTTAGATACGATTTCCGATTTTTTAAATCGATTTTCACACATTCGATTTTTTGAAGAATCGATTTTTTTAGAACTAGATCGATTCTACGACCTTAATCTTCATGATCTTAGACAAATTTATGACGTCCACATTTTATTTTCTCAATAAAATAAGCCTCCTGCAGCATTGCAACTATGTTATTATCCTTGTTTTTTTTACAGTCAGTCTGGTACAGATAACGTATAGATAAATATGTACTGCTAAAGCCACAGCCCCGAATAGAAAATCGCTGCTGAATGCATCCATTAGCGGCTAGTTTTCAAGGTGCATTCCGTTTACTATTAAGTCGAAACAACTGAGCGGGACTTAAAGCGTTTGTTTACATGTCCAATGATCCAGTGGTTCGATGGTATGTGTGTGATACGGCATGCCGGGTTCAATTCCCGGCAGTGGCGAGGCATGTTTTTTTATTTTTTTTTTGAGGTTATGTTTGTAAAATGTTTCTTCATTTTGGGCATTTTGGATTTTTGTTGATTGCGTTCCTGTAGCCAGCGAAGCAAGCTGAGGGCCATGCGTGAAGTGAAAATTAGCCATTCTAAAATAGTAAACAAAGGCTCCAAAACCCGCCCAATTCTTTCGACGAATTGTAAACGGAATGCATCTTGGGAGCAATTCTCCCCTAAGGCCGCCCGCGGAACTAGGACACACGATGGAGCCTATGAATCGTGTGTCTTTAGTTAGTTTGGACGATATTCTTTGGCCCCGTCAACGTCAAATTTTAAAGATATGAATATACACATGACGTGATAAATGTCAATTTCTAGTCCTTACCCTTTAAGTCTGTCATTGGCAGTATTTGTTTATCCTTTTTTGAAAGACAACAAATTGCAACATATTTTGTTTTTCCTAATTTAATAAAATTGCCTAATTTAAAATTTGTTTGTGTATGTTTGCGTTTGTTGAAAAAAAAGCGAGAAACCGAAATTATGTAGGGTAAGTTTTTCTGACATTTCAAATTTTTTACACATTGCTTACTGTTTCGTTTTTTCCAAATTTTTTTTACACGTAAACCTTCATTCCTGTGATCTATACATAAATAGATAAAAAAAGATCGATTTTTTAAAATATCGATTATTTGCCTTCGATATTTTTATGAATCGATTCTGTGACATCCGATTCGAATCGATTCAAAATATCGATCTCTTGGAGAGAATCGAACACCCCTAAGTCAGAGACTACGTGGTTATGGTTATCAAGTAATGGAGCTGGCAATTGCCTAGGAGCAACGCCATAATCAAAACCTGGAACCTAGGTATTATTATGGTTTTGCATGACCCTCCGCTCGCTACGGGCCTCAGTCAACGAGAACTAACCAAAACTAAGACAAGGCTAAACTAAACTAACCCAAAATTGAGAAAAAAAGTAAATTAATAAAAACAAATATAACCTTAAAAAAAGGTAAACAAAATATCTGTCGCGATCAACGGGAATGGAACCCGCAGCGCAGAAATTACAGACAAGCACACTGCCTACTACAACACCGAGGCGTTGAAGAAGTTTCGCTAGAACGTAAAGACATGGATAATTCCGATATTTCGTTCTTATTTCGCCATTGCGCATCTGGCGTCGGAAATTACGCCCTATGGGTAGACGCTTTTATCTTTACGGTCCAGGGAATATCTTTATTCATTAGCCTGACTACTACACTATCAGAGGTGTTGTATTTCGCTAGACCAAGAGATGGGTAATTATAATACATTCGGTCACCACCAGAGCATTTGACGGCAATTCATTGCACCGTAAAGGCATTGGTAAACTGAGGGCCATGAGTTATTGGTCAGACTGATTAGTTGCCGTTCAGCGCTATCAGTAAATGCTTATTCGTGTGTCGTGGTCACCGACCTCCATTATACGAGGTCGGTGGTCGTGGTGCAGTGGTCAGATTCTGTGTTTGTGACGGGACGGCCAGAGCGCAATATACATAAACTTCAGACGCATAAGTTTCTGCCATAGGGCGACTGTAATATAAATGAGAGATATAATACCCCCGTTAGGTTTCGTCTTCAAATATTTGAACACTTCATGCCCTCCTCTCGCCTCGCTCGCTTCGGGGGCAAAACTAACACAACGCGTGAAAAGCAACTACATTTATATTACATTCACCCTATGGCGAGATATTTTCCCGTCTGCAGTTTACTTATAAGTGGCCAGTTATGTTTGTTTTTTTAAGTTGAGTTAGTCTTGTTTGGTCGGGCCTTGGAGCGAGCGAAACGAAAGTGAAAACTTCTTTACGCGCGTTTTGCGTTTTTTCCTGGGGATTGAAGTCAGTAAAGCCGTCACGCGTCACGCTCGAATCCATCACGCTTGGATATGTATGGCATGTTCCCGTATAGGTAGAGGGCTGAAATTTTCAGGGGATGTAGC
>MU185735.1:105614-137612 GCA_016904865.1 Pissodes strobi | reverse complement strand
AATGCGTGTCTTTCATTTCTACGCACTTTTCTTCAAATGAGTTTTTACGTAAAATTATTTTTTAACAAAAAAAAATTTTTTCGGACTTTAAAATTTTTTCCAAATTTTTTTCCAAAGTAATTAAAAATCGTAGGACAAAAACGGTAGGAGATAGGCCAAAAAGTGTTGGATGAAAAATGCATGCTTTTCATTTCTACACATTTTTCTTCAAATAATTGTTCATGTAAAATTAGTTTTGCTGTAAAAGTTATTAATAATTATATTATTATTTATTTTTTTCAAAAAAATTATTGGGTGAAATTTATATGGTTTTTCGTTAGCTGCATTGCTGCTTCAATTATTTTTCTTGCAAAATTAGTTTTGTTGCAAAATCTTTGCCTCATGTAGAGCGCCATGGCCCACCGAACCACCCCCGAACCACCTCGAACTACCCCACCCCAAAATAACCTGCAAAATATTAAATGTACATTTATATTAAGCTAATCTAAAGCAGATAGAGTGCTCGTCTTGGGTTTAATTTAGTAGTGGGGATAAATGAATGCGTGTATAAATATGTGCGAACAGAAATTTTATTTTTCATTTCATTTCTAAATTCTATTCTGCTAACATGTCTTCCATATTTAGTAATGAGACGGTTCCGGTTAACAGGCCACAAACCCCGGAGTCAATTGATTCCGATGAAACGGAATCGTATGGTCAGCGGTGGCCTCAATTCGATCACGATGATTCGGAAAATGAAGAAGAAGTTGGGGAAAGACTAGACGTGGAACAAACGGAGCCAGACTCATCGAGTTGGTGGCTTCCGCCGCCGTCTCCACCTGGAGAATTTGACGGCCCTGCGGACAGCACTTGGTGGGTGGTTCCAGAGAACCAAGAAGAGAACCAAGAAGAGAACCAAGAAGAGAACTTGGAGCATAATGATGTGTAATATTTGTATTTTATGCTTATAGAAATAAAAAAATATATGATATACGTGTATTTTCATGCGATCGCGGCGCGGGCCACACCTCTGTTGGGGTCATCAGTGTTGCCAACTTGTAAACTTTCTACCTTTATTACAATACATGCGAATATGTTATATTTCAAATTGCACAGGACTTGTAATTGGGAATATCTAGCGATGGCAACATCGCTACTCCTATTCTATGATATGACCCATTCAATAGTGAAGTAAAAATCAATTTAATTTAATTACCATTTTATTTTTAAAATAAACTGGTTGAACATATATCCTTATAGCTAAATTACATAAATTAGTTTACTTAAACTGAACTATGTTTATAAACATATTAATTAGAATGAAGCTTTATTTGAAACGGAACCATTTAAAACATTATATGTAAAACATGAATCGTGAATTATCAATGCGTAAGCTTTAGTGTCTTTAGGGAATGTTTTCCTTGAATAAAACTCTATTTTGATGTCAACGGTTGAGGATTTCACAGCCTGGGCTTGATGCAAACAATCTATGACGAATATTGGGTTTTGCATATATTCCTCGACATTTAGTAAAGGTTCATTACTAGCTTTACCATAATAACTTGTTTGGAAGTTCTCATAACTGTAATAGGCAGGGGCATACAACTTTTTTGAGAAATCCAAGTTCCATCTCTCGTAGGGAAAAACAGTTGCATTTAAATATAGTCTAATGTCACTTATATTGGCTGAAGTAAATTGTGTAGCATCTGCATCTCTTCTATCGCAATTTTTTAAAAATTGAAATCCAATTATTATGTATCTGGGACGCTCCAAACTTGTTGCTGTTCTTATTGCCCATACATCTGATTGAGTTTGTCGCAAGGATGGTAATTCATATAGGTCCCACATTCGAAATGGCATTTGAACAATAGCGTTGCTTCCTCCTTTATTAATGCGGGAGAACATTTTCAACTTTTGACGGTCCTCTGGTACTATGTGACGAATTTTCCATTCGATTTTATCTATTGTGATGTTTGCATCTACTTCGCCAATATAACAATTGTTAAATGTTCGAGCAATAATAAGTATCAGCTCTTGCTTAACATTCAATATTGCTTTGGTATAATCTTCGGCAAAACCCATTAAATATTTTAGTGGTAATTTTCCAGAAAAAACATGGCTAGTAGCGTCTAAAATGAATTGTTCTTTGGCCGATAAACCCCAGCCGCATGAATACAACGTTTTCAATTGTGTAGATCCAAAGGATGCCATTGTTTTTAATGTGGTTGTTACTCCTGGCTTTCGAACAACGGTAACTTGCTCACCCCCTATTTCAAAACGAATTTCATCGAACAGGAAAGCGAGTGCATTATTAGACAAGTAACACGATTTTGTGGCATCGTTTGGTGTGAATGTACCTTCAATGTAAATATAACTTTCTGATACATCCAAAATAAGGTCTTGAAAGTGTACGGGTATGCGAATTTCATCGGAATTTCTAAATGTTGGTGATCCATATGGTTTGTAGGTATGCTCTTGAAAACTTACTATTGAGTTGTCAAGAACAGGTTCGCCGAAAACTTCCATCTTTTCACTTGAAGGCAACATCATATTCTCAATATTAGACCCAAGGATTTCAGGAACTTCTGGTCGTCTCTACTGATATTATGTCTAGTCGATTCGAGATCTGAGCTAATAGTGATTCGACGTGGACGATGTATTTTACTTTTATTTACAATCTTGATAGATTTTGGTTCGATTCGATTGTAACAAAAAGCCATTTTGAAAACTATTTATGGAAGTTTCCTCAATTCTAGTTTAACTATAATTTTTTCACCTTGAAAATCTATTAATTCGCCATTGTCATCCAAGATGCGAAGTGTAATGTTGTCTATAAACTGGCGTCCCTCAGGCATTACGGGCATATATATGACATTTGTTGGTTCTTTTGTTAGCTTATAGCCGGGTTCTACATCGATGTCAAATTCAAATAATGTGTGAGACGCTTCTGAATTTAAGTATGACCCGGATATTATATTACAATCAACACGAATTATTCTGGTCTTCATAATATTAACTGGAAAAGTTGAAATATGCTTAACGTTTTTTTCATATATTTCCTTTTTAAATCCGATTAATGTAGCTATGGAAGTTGCATAACTCAGATCGATATCATACTTCGATTGTAACTCACAATTTAAGGTGCTGTTGTTGGGCTGCAATGAAAAGATATTCTCGCTTTTATCACCCGATAATGTTTTCAATGTGTCCACAATCGAGCGATTAATATCAGATATTTCATAGGCTCCAGGTGGAATCTTTATAACTTGAAACTGTTTACTATCGGATTTGGAATAGCCGAGACAGTTGTTGCTCTCATCAACGTTAAAAATGGAGTTGTATGTGTAGAATCCCAACATTGCCACACCATATTTACAGGTTTTCTGTAAATCGATTGGCGGGTAAAAGTAGGATGTTAATTCACTTGAATAACCTGATAATGTGAACGTGTACGACATGACTGATCACTTTACTTCATAAACCATTGTTTTATTGTAATTTGCAACACTTATTTAAATATTTATTAGATTTGTCCGTTGTCTCATTAACACCGGTTGCATCTTCAACCTTTGTCACATGAATACTTATGTCTTTCATGTTGCAATAACAACAAAACAACTTTCTGGGCGGTGGTCCATCAATAACATCGCCATCATCCGAACCGCTGTTGTAATGATCTAAACAATATTGGTACTTTAATACTTCCAAATCGTTTTGCAAACGTTCCGGTAACTTCTCCCATATTATGGCAATTTCATTTGGTGCACATGCAAGTAAAACTTGTTTTGGTATTTTTCTTAACTGTACTTTACTCATTTTGGTAAAAGTCCCAGATTCGGAATAGGTGTTTAGGTAGTCCAACACATTTTCATACTTTCTTTGTGTCATTTTGATACGTTCCTATGGCTTACAGAGAAATTTCAAACTTAAATGCCCGCACCACACTGTACCGAACTTTTGTTGGCGGTCATATGTATAGTAAATGTTTCTAACTCTGTTGCGTCCTCTATATAGGTATTCAATCAATTCAAGTGGTGGGGGTAAATCACCAAAACTATCATAATAGGTTACAATTGAATCATTTTTTCTGTACGCAACCCAATGAGTTCCCATACCTTCCAAGCAAAAAAAAAAAAAAAAAAAAAAAAAAAAAAAAAAAAAAAAAAAAAAACAAAAAACTAAATATTCACTCCCTACCACAAAGACCACTATCGATGTTGGATAGTGGTCTTTGTGGTAGGGAGTGAATATTTAGTTTTTTGAGCTGCGAATATACAAACCCAAACCCGTACGGTATGGTTTCAAATATAAACCATTTCCTTTTGATTTTAATGTAATTTCGCCAACGTTATTCTTGTTATTCTTAGCATTCGAAACCGTCTTTATGGTTCTCGCTATTGCTGCTGCCCCACCAGCTAATGATCCTAATGCAGATAATCCAGCAAAAATGGGTATTAAGGGAAGTATACCACCTACCCTAGGTATAGGAATTATTCTTGGAGTTCGAATTTTTCGTTTACCGCCAACACTCTTCAGGGATTTGCGGGCTGCGAGTAAAGCCATTTTAATTGATTTACCCAAATTTTTTTCAACAAAACTTGCTCCCCCCGCTTTTTTTAATGTATTTCTAATAGTTTGTGATATGGCACGACCAAAGGCAACTTTTCCACTATTTCTTTTTTTACTTCTTTTTTTAGATTTTCTCTTAGATCCTATTCTCTTCTTTTTTACAGGTGATGTATTACCCATTCCAAAGCGTTGTTTTGTTTTCATTATATTGGTTACCAACAAAGCAGAAGCTTTTTCTCCCAGACTTGCGTCTTTAGATTTTACTCGTTGCCAAGCACGTTGTTCCAACTCGTAGTCCGCTTGATGACGTTTGGTTATGTCGTTTGTATGCTTCGAATATGTTATGTCGTGTTCTTTACAAGCAGCGTCCAGTGGATTGATTCCAGTATCGCCTCTCGCCAACCTTTTATACAATTTAGTGCCGGGTCCGCAATACTGATAACCCGGAAGATGAAGTTCAAATGGTAGCTTATTAATTAACGAATTGACTATTCCACTACCAGTGTTCAACCGATTTTTGTGAGATCCACTTCGTTTGGCTGGTGGCATTTGACTGACTTGATACACACGTGTTTCATAATAATATTTACTAATAGACATAAAGCATGAAATTCATTCAACTTCCTGAAACACTGCATGTCGACAATTTGGATGAAAAAATTGGGTGCTGTGTAGCAAATGAAAAACAAGAGAGACGTCATGGGCGGCTTCTACCAAAATCAATTCGAGGAATTATCATTGGGCCCTCCAACTGTGGCAAAACAAACGTTATGATTTCTTTGTTAACCCACCCTCTAGGGTTAAGATTTGAAAATATCTATATATATTCGAAATCGTTATATCAGCCAAAGTATGAGTATCTTCGAGAAATTATGGCAAAAATTAAAGGATTGGGATTTTACACGTTTAGTAATACAACAAACATTGTAGATCCTTCAGATGCGAAACCCAATTCCATATTCATATTCGACGATGTAATGTGTGAAAAGCAAGATGTAATTAGATCATATTTCAGTATGGGTAGACACAAGAATGTCGACTCGTTTTATTTGGCTCAAACTTATTCCAAGGTGCCCAAACAACTGGTTCGCGATAATGCGAATTTTATTATACTATTTAAACAGGATGAGATGAATTTGCGGCATATATTTTCCGATCATGTAACGCCAGATATGGCTTTCCAACAATTTCTGGAATTATGTGCCAAGTGTTGGAATGACAAATACGGTTTTCTCGTAATTGATAAAGACAGCGACTTAAATTCGGGGCGATATCGAAAGGGTTTCAGCAGCTATATATCTATGGAATAGTTAGTTTTAGCATCATTTCATTGTTAGTCAATAATCGAACTACATCATGAGTCAAGATACTGGTTTAAAACAAAAATTATTGGATGCAACTGAGGCTGTGAGAAGGAAATTTAATGAAATTAAAGCAATTCAGAGAGATGACAAGTTAGCTTTAGAAAAAATGTATGAACCAATTACTAAACCGATCAATTCTTTAACTAGTGTGTTGAAGGAGGAATCAGAACGAAAACAACCCCATTTCCAACAAGCAAAATTACCATCAAAGCCATACTTTACTGGTATAATGAAAACAGAAAAAACTCCGTCATTTTCGGATTTACAGCAGACAAATTCATATTGGACAGAGGGTACCCCATCACATTTACAGCCGGACATTTTCTCTACACCAATACATAAAAGTTATTCATCATTGGAAAAACGAATGCGTGGCAATAGTGCCCCTGAAGTTGATTATTCATTTAATATGGGAGAATCAGAGGTTGGTTTACAAACATCCGACACGGCCAAAGATTATATTCATGGATTATACCAGAAACCATCAGAATATGACACTGTTTACGGAGTAAGGACAAATAAGAAATATAAAAAGAAATTGTTCCTAGGAAATTCTGAAGTACTATTTAACTCTGGAAATATTACATTATCGCGGGATGGAAAAATAATTGGCACATTTAAGGGAAGTGATGAATTGTATGACCTACTTTTCCTCAGAAAACCCGCAGCCTTAAATAATCCTAATAACATATCTGCGGAAACAATACAAAATTACAAACATATTTTAAAACTTACTAATGCAATGCACAATGATTATAAAAACAATAGGAGTATAAGAACAACACGTTGGACAAAGTTTTCTCGGATATTAAAACCACTAATGACAACACAGCAAGGGAGTGGAGTTCGAAACATTCGCGTTAAATTACCTTCAAAGAAACTATTGTCCTCTCGTCGTGTTGACTATGTTTATTGGAATAAACCTCAGGAATTGATTAGTCGGCTCCGACTGTTGTGTAGCTCAAAAGCAGCTGGTCATACGGGACATGACAATGAAATAATATCAATAATTGAAGAGTTACGAGAAGAAGGTATCGTTTATTAAGAACGACTATTTTGTTTCATTGTCAGTATTTACCCACGCTTGAATAACAATGGAACCTACACCAACAAAATGGGAAGTTGTGAATGAGTTACATAAAGCAGCAAGAAAAAATTTTCGAAGACGACGAACAATTATAAAGGGTTATAAAGATTTATGGCAGATAGATTTAGCGGAAATGCAGCAATTTGCAACTGAAAATGCTGGTTTTCGATACATTTTAGTATGTATAAATTGTTTTTCGAAATATATGTTTACGGTTGCAATCAAAACTAAAACCGGTGTTGATGTTACCAATGCAATGAAAAACGTTATCAAGAAGGCAAAATACGCTCCAACAAATTTGCAAAGTGACCATGGAAAGGAGTTCTACAATAAACATTTTACCTGTTTAATGAAGAAATTCAACATACGTCATTATTCTACATATAGTTCCAAAAAGGCCGCTATAGTGGAGAGGGCTATTAAAACACTGAAAAATCGATTATACAAAGAATTTTCTGCAAGAGGGAGCTATAGGTGGTTGGAGCTTTTACCAAAAGTTACTAAGTCATATAATCATAGCATTCATCGTACAATAGGAATGAAGCCTGTAGATGTAACACCGCAGACACATATAAAAGCATACGAATATTTAAAAGTTGTACCGAAAACTTTTAAATTTCAAATCGGTGATACGGTGCGTATAAGTAAATACAAGAGTGTCTTTGAAAAAGGATATACACCAGCTTGGTCGACTGAATTGTTTAAAGTAGCAAAAGTGAATATTACGAATCCACCAACATATATGTTAGAATCATCTGATGGTCAACCTATCATGGGGTGTTTCTATGAGGCCGAATTACAAAAAACCAGCAACCCAGATGTCTACTTAATTGAGAAGGTCATTTGTCGCCGAAGAAGAAATTCTATAGATCAACTTTTTGTAAAATGGTTAGGATTTCCCGATACTTATAACTCTTGGATTAATGCAACAGATGTTGTTTAAATATATATATATATATATCTATATACTTGAAATAAAACTACATGATTTAATTTAAAAATATTTGTTTTATTTTTGTTGTATATTATAATGGTTTAATGTTATCTTTGTAAATGTAGCAAACAACTAAAAATACATCTTTACGTTTAATTGTTTATCTAAAACCCAATTAAAATCCCAAAGATTTTTTAATACGGTAGAAGTGTGAAGAGATGCATAATGTCTAGATATTTTTTTCATTTAATATTCTTTTTTAATTCCATAATATCTTTTTGTAAATTTGTAAACATTATTAAACATTTTCGTCTATCTTCATGTGTTTGCTCATGTATCAATTTCTTGACTTCTTCGGTTAAATCACTACTTCTTTGTTCTTGTGCAATCTTCCTCATTGTAATCATTACGTCTTTATTTATTAGATTAGCAAATAATTGACGTAATTCATGTATTTTGAGATCTACATATTGCTTATTGGTTGCATCCTTAACACTTCTTGGGTCGGATACCTTAGTTAAGCGTTTCCCCTGAATATCGTAGTCGCCACTGGTAGTAAGTTTGAAACCAGTGCCTGGCAGCCCACGAGCACATCCATCATTTGCTCTGGTTCGCTGACGACCAAATATGTCAATTGTGTTGTTGTTAACAGGCGCCATTTTAAACTTATACTAAGTTATTTTTTCTAGAGCTGATGTACTTATATTAACGAATTAGTTTTGGTTCCCATATAAAAATAAACAAATTATAATTAGTAGTTAGTTCTTGTTAAAAATGGGGCGTGTTAACAACACTATAGATAAATTTGGTCGTCAGAGAGTACATGGCAAATATTGGATTTTACGTGGTGCACAAGGAATCGGATTCAAGTTAACTTTTGATGGCCACTATGATATTGGGGGAAAACGTCTATCAAATGTTGCAAAACCGGCAGTAGATAACGATGTTACTACCCAAGAGTATGTTCTTGAGGAAATACAGTTACTTCGCCAAGAAATGAAAGATGTATTAAACGAATTACAAAATCATATTAATGAAAGATTGAAGAGCCTAGATAGAAAAATGGACGGTGTTGAAAACACATATATAATCAATGATCTAGAGAATCTTAAAAAAATACGTAATTTAGAGGGATGGATGGAAAATAATGAAAAAAAGTTAATAAATATTGATGTAAGAGCTAATAGCTTTATTTCTTCGTCGAAATGGGGAGTGCCAATAACAATAGATAAGTTTGGTCGTCAGAAGGTAGTTCATGGTGACGGAGTTCAAATTTTGCATGGTGGTGCGCCAGGAATAGGATTTAAGCTAACATCCGATAATCAATTAAATATTGTGGGAAAGCGTTTAATTGGCGTTGCAAAACCGCAAACCAGTGATGATGCTACTACCAAAATATATGTATGTGAGGAAATCCATAAATTGCACATAGAGTTAACAGAAACAGTCAACAAAATATCTGAAGCTTGTAATAAAAATTTGATAAGTGTTGATGGCAGAATGGACACATTTGAAAATAAAAGAAAATACTATGATGCACGAAAAGAAAATATTGTTGGGGAAATAACTAATTTGGAAAAGAGAATGAAAAAAAACATGAAAATATTGTTGATAATTGAGAAGAAGGTCAATAATATGATTGCAGCTAGGAAAATAAGAATATGACAACAGTTACACGGGGGAAATGGGGCTATCATTGTTTTTCTAGTGTATTAGACCATAAACACCAACTTTTTCACTCGAAATCGATTATATTTATACACAAGTAGAAACCTGTCACCAAAATAGTTTCCCAGAATTATTGGATACAAGTTTTGTACTAATAGATATATATTAAATGAAAAACAAAAATATTACAAAAAAAGTTTTTTATTTATAACCCCTATACTTTGCACATGTTTAAAAATAATATATATTTAAACAATATCTGACTTATAAGAATGTTGAAAACAATGTTTTGTTTGGTCTTAAAAAGTTACAAGAATGTGGTAAATAATGTGTTTTCTCGCCCATTTTTGATGTTGCCACTGGATCTTCGCGTAGAACATATTTCTCTCGAGGTGTGATGTAAGCTTGGGTTCCATCAAACTGATGTAACTTATGCATCTTCATAAAGACAGTATTTCTCAACGAGGTCCTTGGGAATTTGTGGGATTTCAATTACCAATAGCTTCAAATCCTCCTCAAGCATTTGACTGCAAAATGTGTGCAGATCAATGTAACCATAAACAAACTTCTCACACACGTGGGCACCAATACAAAAATTTAATGCGTCCTTCAGGTACTTGGCATATTTTTCATCGTTCGCATCGGCAACACACTCTCTCAAATACGTGATAATATCTTCACGCATATTTCTTAGCAGTACTGCTAAACTTTTAATGTATGAAACTTGACTTTCATTATTTATAAAATTGGTCATATTGCCCTGTGTGAAAAACAAAACAACGTGTCAGCATTCTGATAATGTATTATAATAAAATGTAATCAAACTTTTAAAACTATTACAGTTCGAAGATATTGTAATTATTCCAGATTATCAAACCTCACAAGAGAACGTGTTTTGGCACCGGAGTATGCGGGTTCACTTTGTCCTAAATAAGTTAATTTATGTTTTTCGTTAGAGTTATTGATAATTTCAGCAACTTCTTTGGTAATAATTTCAGCACCCCTTTTCGGTAAATAAGAACTAAAAACACAGCCATTTTCTTTATCAAATAATGTGGCAATAACACTTTTCCCGAAACGACCATTTGTTAATTGTAGGTTCTTTATAATATATCGTTTTCCAATATCTAGAGAGGAAAAAGGTATGCGTTCTATTTGTTCCACTGATTTGTTAAAACTCTCATTAATTTCGATAATTGTTTCTTGTGAAAGAGACATTATTGTTTGAAATAAGTAGTAGTACCTTTAATAAATACACCACACAGATAATACAATATGCGACTATCAGAATACTGAACACACTGCTTCACTAATCAGAAAGATTATGACTGTTTTCAACATTATGGCATCTTATATAGCGCCCAGAACATATTTCTCAAGGTTATGTTACGTCATACCGAAATATGTAACCAATATTCAGTCTCAAGAGCGTTCAAGGTCGTGGGGCCCTATCTTAATATATCCACAAGGACACTCAAGGTCGATGTCGCTAGAAATTATCTCAAGGGCGCACAAAGTCAAGTTGCATGTCCTTAACTGACTTTCAATCTTCGTGAACAATAACCCTCTGCAAACAGTCCCAAGAGCGTTCACTTGGGGCAATGTCAAGGTCATATGCGCGACCTTCAACAAAAAACTCAAGGGCATTCAAGATCAACTGTCAAGGGCATTCAAGGTCAAATTAGCTCAATGTCATTCAAGGTTGAATACACCCGTGGCCAAGTGGGCGGGGTCTATCCCAGTGGCACCGGAGGGGGGGTGCGGGGGCAAAAAAGTGGTGGGGGGAGAATTGAGTCCGTCTATAGCTCTCTACTTGGGCCCATAACCTGTTGAGATTTTAAAAGGGTTGTACTGAGAGAAATTATGACAAACTCACGCAAAACAACCTTATTATGAACGAAAAACGAATGCTTACAAAAATCGGGCTTGTGAAAGACTAAATCTAGAGGCAAATACCCAAAATACTTGAGTATACCATAACGCGGATATATAAATCAAACCGCTATCGCCTAGACATAAACAAATTCGGCAATTCGGCTTAGCAGTTATCCGATATTGGTTCTTAGTCAGCGGTACTTTTCTACTTCAATACTTACCTAGTTGCAGAACTATATCATTTTCAAAACTTCCATATAGTTTTTGATGACGACAGATCTACTATGTTTGGAGTTTTGTTATGTGCAATGTCGCCAAGGCGTATTTTTCGCTAACTCATGAATATTTACCGAGCTATCGTGAAATCATGTGCGAACAAGCAGCAAATGCTCCTAATAAAACTAATTGTTTTAGTTCGATCATCTTAGTATGTCCCTGAACTATTATTGTTGAGGTAAGGCTTCCAGTATTGCTTTACAGCCCTTCGGGCGATCAGGAATTTTGACAGTCCATAGACGTGCAACTTCTGTATATCTGTGTAGTTTTTTGACAAAACTAAGCAGGTGCTATGTAAATAACATGTCGGTTTTCACACTAAAAATTGTTTTCACCAAAATAATCATAAAATTATACCACAAGTGGATTTAAATTTACTACAAATAATTGTTTATTTTAATAAGGAATTTTTTGCTCTGCTATCAACAGGACAAATTAATTTTTTTGTGAACATACTTTCTGTCTTGAATTTCAATAATATATTGCAAACCATTTCTTAAAACACATCTAAAACTCACTGCCATACAATACCAATTGGATTATATTATCCAACACGACATTCCAATTTGGTTCTAACTTAACTTTAATTACTACTTTATTAGTTCTTGTCCTGTAATTAATCAAAATAAACAAGCTGATCTATCTCTAATAAACACCAATAACAACAGTATGTTCCTAAAACCAGTTGATGAGCAAGATGTATACAACTGCATCACGTCTTTAAAAAATAAAAAATCTGTGGGTAGTGATGAAATCCCAGTTAAAATATTAAAAACATCTGCATTATTAATAGCTAAACCTTTAACACATATCATCAATAACAGCTTTTCAAGTCCCCACTTGTTGGGGACCCCCGTGTATCCCGAGGCCTTAAAGAAAGCCTGGGTTTTACCTATTCACAAAAAAAAATGAGAGGGAAAAGATTGAAAACTACAGACCAATATCATTACTGTTAAATGTCAATAAAATTTTTAAAATAACATCTCTCAATAATAAGCGGGTTACAGGGGCTTTGTGTTTGGACCTGTCAAAGGCTTTTGACAGTGTTGATCACACTTGATAAAATGGAAAGACATGGCATAAGGGGAACAGCATTACAACTATTTAAATCATAGGCAACAGAGGGTCACTTAAATAAACTCACAGGGGAAGAGGGTACTCTCAAACCAAAAATACATTATACAGGGTGTACCACAAGGGTCCATTATGGGTCCTCTGCTCTATCTCCTGTACACTAATGAAATTGTAAACATCACTACTAATAAAATAATACTGTTTGCTGATGATACAAACGTAATCTACAGTTCGAATAATGTTGAGGAGTGTGTTGGAGAGGTAAGGGGGACCTTGGTGGACCTAAGTGACTGGTTATCTAAAAACAATCTATTGCTTAACATGTCCAAAACTAAATTGTTGTTATTTGGGTCACAAAATCTTATAAGTGCACCAACCACTCATAGTAATAATCTAATTGGAAAGCCTACCCTTCTTGGGAGTGACTATTGACAAGAGATTGGATTGGAAAGAGCATATTGATCAAGTGGCTCTGAGTATTTCAAGATTTTGCTTTGCATTCACTGTTATAAGAAATAATGTTGGCATTGGTGCTGCGCTATCATCATATCATGCTTTCATGCAGTCCAGGCTCAGGTATGGCATAGTGTTTTGGGGAAATAGTGTAATAAGCAGCAGAGTTTTTATTCTTCAAAAAAAGTGTCTTAGGTCTATTTTCAAAATAAAACCATTAGAAACATGTAGACAAGCTTTTATTACAAACAATATATTGACACTTTATATCATATATTTATGAGTCTATACTGTTTATCAAAAATAACTTTTCTTCTTTCTTTGAGCAGTTACAGTGTGATCATGAGCACAACACTAGACATAGAAACTTTCTTGTTCCTGAAAGACCCAATTTCACATACATAAATAGGAACTGGTACACATATGGTTATTAAAATATGGAACCGCCTACCTGAACCTTTTAAAAATATAAATACCAAAAAGATGAAAGTATGTTTAAAAAAAATTCCTCATTAAAAAATGCTATTATACTATCAGTGAGTTCCTAGAAGATACTAACTTTCAAGAGTAAAATGCCCCTTGTTGCTTCATGTTTTAAAACAAATTTATAAAATTGTGATTTTTTTGATTTTATTATCTTAAATATGTTCGTTTTATTATCCGTGTTTCGTTTTATTTTGCAATTCATTTTAAATAGATATTAGTTATAAGTAAATTTTCATTTTAATATTATGACACGACTTATAAAACGAGAACGCGATGAACTCTTTTTAAAAACAATTTTAATTGTTCCAAAACTAAAACTAGGATATATAATACTTTATATCGATAATTCGGCTATTTGCCTTATACAATAGTAACGTCGTTTATTATGTCGGGCTTGACTCTGACTAACTGTCGGAACGCTAAGCTAGAGGATAAAAAGTAATTAAAGATACAGCATAAGCAGAAATAGTCCTTTAGTCAGCAGTATACGGGGTGTGGGCACCATATAACTCCTCCTCCTGAAGATTCAACTACACAGTCTGTAAGGGTAGTTGAACATCTCGTTCTTCAATCTTCTTTTCCGGGCTTCTCGTCTTTGGAGGGATACATCTTTTCTGGATGACCTTCTTGTACGTGAAATAAGCAGCGGATGAAATCACTAATCCATAAATTAGGATGGTCCAAATACTTGGAGATTTCATCACTTCGCTGAATACTGGCATAGGTTGATTGTTGGCTATCTGGTTCTTCAACTTCTGGAGATCATCTAACTTGATGTCTTCTAGGTGGACGCTTAAATTCAGCACGGGCAGTATTTTCGATTCTTCGTCTAAATCGGGGAACAGTATAGATTGATTTCCTTGTTGGACTGGATGGCGATTATTGCTTATTGACTCCTGTTGGGCTGAGATTCGGCATCCTATAGGAATATTAGCAAAATATGTACCGAATAATTTCAAGTGTTCTTCTTGTCCGGCACATTTTAATTGAATTATTTCTTCTTTTGGTATCACTAGGATCCATTTGCTTGAAGTGTCCAATTGGTTAAGTATTGGTTTGGTAACCTTGACCTCAACTTGTTGACAGATAGCTGTATGTCCGTTGGCTTCCAGCATCTGTATGGCACATGGGCTGCTTTGATCAATTTCTTGCAGAACTGTCTTGTCACAAAGATAATGCTCTTCTTGGATTTCTTGGCATTTGGTAGACTGATATGCGAAATGCAATTCGTTTTTTATTACGAATTTATTTTTCGGAATAATTACCTTAAAGAGGCTCTGCTTATAGATCGGTATCGAATACAAATGAAAATAATTAAAATTATTTTGATATGTTATCGGAAAGTGTAAAAGAAAAGTTATTTTATTATTAATAATAAAACTTTTGATTTTTATTATTGTTTCGTTTCGTAGAGGCATACGTTTTATGCCGACAGACTTTTGTATTTTTTGTAGCTCTAAATAAAGATCTTCTGTTTTAATTATGCTTGGATGTAAAATCCTAAGTCGAGAAAATGTTATTGCATTTTCTATGTCTTGCAATATCGAATCAATAATCTCATATAGATTGATTATTTGATTTAGAGTATCTTTTATGTAGTTGGCATTTTCTTTAAAAGTTGATCTCTGTACGATTAAACCTATTTGATTTAGTTTAGATTCTAGTAACTTTTCGTTATGGCTAATTTTTTTGATGGTGTTATTAAATTTCTTAATTAAGTTTAGAGATATAGAATTCTCTTTCAAAACGTTTGCTGATAATTTAATTTGATTATTTTGTAATTCTTTAATTAGATTTTCAAATCGTTCTCCATCCGAGGCGTCTAAATTACAAGTTATTGATTTGAAAATTGATCCTACTATATTTATTAATCCACGTTTAATTCGTTCTGGATGCGGAATTATCTCTTTAATTTTGGTTTCTACTCTTTCTTGAGTCAGCGATAAGATTTTAAAATAATTAATTGTTTCGTCCCTATATTCTACATGCGTGTTTACGGAGTCACTTATGTTCTTTGACTTGATATGTAATTTGTTTATTTCTAGAATAATTGGGTTAAGGTCATAGTAGTGTAATAATGTGTAGGTGTATTCTTCTAACTTTGCTTGTCCTATCTTTAATGGGATTAGTCCGGGGTTATCAGTAATTTATTTTATTACTATTTTGTCGTCAAGTGCGAATGCGAGTGTCACTTGGATTATTCTGAAAAGAGAGATAAGAGAAAATTAGTCGAAACTATATTTTTTCTTAAGAGGACGTTTTATATTAGAGAGATGCACCTTTTCTTGTGTCTCTGTTTTTCCGGTCTTCTTTTTAGTATTTATGTTAATCAACTTAGTGGGTTTATCGAATTTATCAGCTGTTTTCTGACGTATGTGGTTTTTAGTGTACACGACTTGTTCAGGTTTGAATATTTCAGGGTCATCTTTGTTTTGATTGATTTTGGATGCCAATTTTTCTTTCTGTTCGATTAGTTTGGTGTTAAGCTGGGAATAAAGTATTTTGGCTTTTTCTTTATGTTCATTGACATAATTGGTTAATAATATTTGATCCAATTTAATATCAAAGGCGTCATTTGTCGTTATATGGCCTTGAATTATATCAATGGGTTTAAGATTTGTAGCAGAATGTATGGTATGATTATACGCGACTATGGCGTAAACCATTTTTTGGTGAATTGGTGTATTAGCATAGGTTTGGTTATTTAGTAACCTAATATGTTCAGTTAAAGTAGAATGTAGTCGTTCTATTACACCATTTGATTCAGGATGATGTGGGGAACAAAAATGAATTTTAATTTTGTGTAGCGTCAATAATTCAGTTACAACCGTATTTTTAAATTCAGTTCCGTTATCGACAATTATCTGTTTGGGAATTCCGTGATGAGAAAAGTATATGAGGAGGCTATCGACAATTTCCGTCGAGGCTAATGATCTTAAAGGATATGCTATTTTGAGAAACTATCAATAACAGTTAGGAATTTCGTGTTTTCTAGGGTATAAGTATCAAGGTGAATTATTTCAAAAGGTCGTGTGGCAGTGGGTGTTATATTCATGGGAATTTTTACGGGGTTACGTTCGTATTTGCTGCGAATGCATATTTCACAGTCATTGATAAAAGTTTGGACAGAACTTTTTAATTCGGGCCAGTAGTACTTATCTTTTATCCGTTGAACGGTCTCTTCTATGCCACGGTGGTTAGTTTTACCTTCATGATAATTTTGTATTATTTCCTTGATATCGTTTTTATTGGTGACATCTATTAATTTAATAAGACAACGTTTTAATATTAACGAGGGCCATTTGAAGTTATTTTTTATAACCCGGCAGAATGGTTCATATGTATCTGCGTTTTCAAAGTACATATGGTACGTTTTATTTGGTACGATAAATTCTTTTATAAAATTCAATATGTCTTGTTCAAAATTATTTTCCGATAATTGGACGGTTATTCGGCGTTTTTTATCGAATAAATAATTAATCTTAGATTTAGCAGGAGAATGCAAAACTTATTGCACGATTATTTGGTTAGAACCGTAATTTACAGCAGATTCTAAGATTGGCACTCCTACTATAGGATTTTGATCGGCGTTCGTGTGAACAGTTGCGTTATCGTCATTCTCTGGAATATCAGGTGATTCGTCGTCCGGTTGCGCGATCATGGATATTTGATCAAAGTCTTTACTTGAGGACGGAATATTCCTAAAGTCACATTCGTTATTAGGTTCACGGCTTTTATTAAATTCTTCCATGAATTCCGTAAGTTTAAAAGGCTCGTTTGTTTCTTTTATATGTAATTCTATGCGCGATAAAGCATCCGCATTTGTATTGAGTTTGCCTTTTTTATACAGGATGGTGTAATCGAATTCTTCAAGTTTAATTCTCCAGCGTAAAAGTTTTGAAGAAGGATATTTTAATGAGAAAAGCCACTGGAGTGGTTTATGATCTGTTATGACATTAAATTTCCTGCCAAAAAGATAGGGCCTAAAGTATTTCGTAGCCCATACAAGGCATAAACATTCTTTTTCAATAGTTGAATAGTTCAGAATCATTGAGCGTACGTGATGCGTAAGCAATTGGGAGATCTTGACCGATTGGTCCTTGCGATAGTACTGCACCAAGGGCAACATTGCTTGCATCGGGTGTCAAATTAAATGTTTTAGAAAAATCTGGGTATTGTAATATTGGTTCATTGATAAGTAAATTTTTACATATTTCAAAGCAATCGACAAAATCTTTATTGTGCTCTATTTTAGCACCTTTTTTCAAACATTTAGTTAATGGTTTTGTTAGTTTCGCGAAGTTATTAATAAACTTTCGATAATAACCTAACAATCCTAAAAAGCCTTTTAATTGTTTAGTTGTTTTCGGTATCGGGTATCGTTTAATAGCCGAAATCTTGTCGGGATTCGGTTTTACGCCTTCCGGTGTCACAATATGTCCGAGATAAGCTACTTCGTGACGTAAAAACTCGCTTTTGTCTAATTCTATTTTGAAATTTGAGTCTCTTAAGCGTCGAAATACTGATTTTAAACTATTAATGTGTTCCTGTAAAGATGTTGAGAATATAATGATGTCATCTAAATATACAAGACACTTTTCATTTTGAATACCGCGTAAAATGGAGTCCATAACGCGCTGAAACGTTGCGGGGGCGTTTTTGAGCCCGAATGGCATTCTGAGATATTCGAAATGTCCATTCTCCGTGTTAAATGCTGTTTTTTCGATATCAGACTCGTTCATCTCGATTTGGTGGAAACCTGACGCTATGTCTAATGTTGTAAAATATTGACACTTGCCAAGCTTATCGAGAAGGTCAGAAATATTCGGCAATGGGTATCTATCATCGATAGTAACATTATTGACAGCTCGATAATCTACAACTACTCTCCATTTTTGTTTTCCCGACGCGTCTAGTTTCTTAGGTACCACCCAAATAGGTGAGGACCATGGCGAATTTGAGGGTCGAATTATTTTTTTGTCTAACATCTTTTTTATTTGCGTCTGTACTTCTTGTTTGTGAATAAATGGATATCTATATGTTTTAGTATAGATAGGTGTTTCATCGGTGGTTTTAATGCTGTGTTTAATTTTACTTGTAAAAGTAAGAGCGCTATTTTCTTGATAGAAAATACCTGAGTATTCTTTACATAAGTTTAAAATTTGTTCTTTCTCTTCGAAATTTAAATGATCGATTCGTAATTTCGAAATGTCTAACTTTTGTTGACCATTGTAATTAAAATCTTCAAAATTATTAAGATCGATTTTATTAATATGTTCCCTATCAAATTTCTCTACTTCGATTGGTTCAGAAAAATTCAATGTAACGGGATTACATGTATTGTTTAAAATTGTTGTTATTGCATAGCCGTCTTTTGCTATTGAAAGTGATTCGGGTATTTCGCAATTATGAATTTTTTGATGAGGTATTATTATTTCATCGTTTTTAATTGATGTTTTTATTTTGATCATTTGTTCGGTACGGGGGCTTATTGTTATGTAATTTAGTTCATGCTTAGTTTTATGAAATTTTAGCTTGATTTTTGCATAAGGTGTAATAAGATATCCCTTATTAAAATCGACGTTGGCTTGTAATAATTTAAGATTATCTAATCCTATTAAGCCATTGAAAACATCGTGGAATTTAAATAAGTAAAATTTCAATGTTTGTTTATTCGGCAAATTAAATATTTTGGATGCAGGTATAAGTGCACTGAATTTATGAGCAGATTTTTGAAATACTGTACTCACGACAAATGGGTCATTTACAATACAGTTTGGGTAGAATTGATTAGCTAAATTGGGGTTAATAAACGATTTGGTTGATCCGGAGTCAATGAGAATTTTTATATTTGTTTCCGGAAATACAATATATGATAGTTCACTAGCACTATTCATATTAAATGATATAATTGGTGGATTATATATTATGTCTTTTCGTTTTCTATCGGGGATTCTTGAAAATTTCGAGTTTCATTTTGTGACATATCATCGTAAGAATAGGGATACGGGTTGATTGGTTCATTTTGTTCATAATATTCGTGTTCAATTTCTTCCGCGTTGGAGTGGGGATTAAAATATTGATCACTGTAATTAACATATGGATCGTGATGATATTCTTCGCTAGTTGGGTCTAATTCGGTATTAAATAGTTCTTCCGAAATGAAATTTGGGGGTTGATTAGGTCTTGATTGGAAATAGTTTCGAAATTGAGTTTGACCTTGATTTCTAGGTGGATTTGTCATACGAGATGTAGTACTCATAGGTGTAGGTTTTGGGAATTGTTTATTTGGGTCAGGCTTGAATACGTTTTGTTTTGGCCTGCCAAAAACATCAGAATTCGTCGGAAATCTTTGTGGTCGAATATTTGGGTTGGTTCTAATAGGAATTGGTTGTGATGGGAAATTTTGTCTAAATTGATTGTGTTGTGTATGTGTGTTAAAATTGCTATTAAATGGTTGATACATTCTTTGCATAGGATAGCTATTACTAAATTGTTTAGGCTTATTACTATTAAATTGCGACTTATTTACATTATTTGGTCCCTGATTCTGAAAATATCTAACATTATTTTCCTGAATTACCAATTGAATAGCTTCTGCCAAATCAACAGGTCTCATACAACGAATTGTGTTGCCTAGAGGTTCTTTTAGACCAGATAAAAATGTTAACGCTAAATTTTTTATACATTGCACGCTTGACTAAGGCATTATCGACATTTTCGTGAGAATCTACATAACTACATAATAAATTTAGAACTTCTAAAATTCGGTCGTAAAAGTTTTGTGGTGTTTCATTATTATTCTGACGCATAATTACGAGATCTCTATTGAGACAAGTCTCGTCGCGCCTATCAGCAAAATTCCTATTTAAGGTATTTTTTAAATCGTCCCAGGTGGAGACATTTTGTATATTGGTCACTAATCTGGCGTTGCCTGATAGTTTTCCAATCAAACAGTTTAATAAGTAAACGTTTTGAAAACAGTTAACATTAGTCCTATCATAAAAATTATCAATTAATGATTTGCATGTAGATAAATATCTGTTTAGTTCGCTTGGGTTCCCATCGAATTGGGGAACGCAATTAAGGTATTCTGGTTTAAATTGCGCCATTGTTTCTTGATTCGAAATTTCGATAATTTCTAAATCGTTACAATGATTATTATCTAAATTTGAAAAAATTAAATCTCTAGTTTCTTTTAACTTAGCAATATGTGCTTCTAAAAGAGATACGTCTATATCAAACTTATTTTCTTGTTTAATATTACTGTTAGAACTTATATGAGGTTCTGATTCTTCACTTATTTTTGGCAAAGAAAAAAGTTTATTACTTCCTAAACTATTATTAAGCACTTCCGAATTATCTAAATTACTCGAAGTGGAGCCAGAGCCAGTTGAAGGTTTGATTTTTAAATTATCAAGTAAATCTGTTAAATCATTGACCGACATTAATTTCAAATTGCACTTACATAATAATTAGGACAAATGCCATAATTTATAAGGAACCAGTTCTTTGGCGGCGATCGTGGTCCGGGTCCAAATTGCTGAAGTCCTTGCGAAATTCGGTCGATGAGGTACCAATTTCCAATTTTTCGAAGTAATCCAATAGCGTTTAGCAGACACTTCACTGATGATGTTTGATAGTTCGATTTTAGAGTTCTCGAAAATGTTCTGATTGCCAATTGATCGTTATACGAAAAATCGATACGCGATTGTACCAATTTTTGACAATCCTACCGACTGCGCCACTTATAAAACGAGAACGCGATGAACTCTTTTTAAAAACAATTTTAATTGTTCCAAAACTAAAACTAGGATATATAATACTTTATATCGATAATTCGGCTATTTGCCTTATACAATAGTAACGTCGTTTATTATGTCGGGCTTGACTCTGACTAACTGTCGGAACGCTAAGCTAGAGGATAAAAAGTAATTAAAGATACAGCATAAGCAGAAATAGTCCTTTAGTCAGCAGTATACGGGGTGTGGGCACCATATAACTCACGGTCTACACTCTTATCGAGCAAAATTGTACATTATTAAGTGCAAACATGTATGGATCTAATATTGAAATAAATAAATAAAAAATAAAATAACTATACAAATCATTGAGGAAAACTAGTAGATAATTCGTTATCACAAGAGCGAGAATTGTTACAGAATACGACTTTTTATCAAAAATTACTTCAATTTTGAAATGGTTTGGAATGTGAACACGTTTTAGTTAAATGTCATATGAATTATAAGTTTGAGGTAAACTAGTTTGACATTTTATCCAAGAAAATAAATTGTACCTCTAAACTATAATAAGTATTTACTCATGGTTCATCTTTCTTTTAGGCCAAGAGAGTAGTCTTATACTTAGCAAGAGTTCAGCCAGTTAGATTATTAGACGAAATGATGTTAGAATTGCAAACTGTTGAAACACTAAATTGTCTGATAGAAAGGACGGAAACTCCCCCTTTTTATAGGCTGACGATTATGAGAAAAACTTCAAGTCACTCAGATGGAACCAATGGAGTGGCCGGTCAAAGTGATAGTAGCAGTAGGAACGATTTAAGTAAGTTTTATATCCTTATGTGTTTTCGTAGTGACGTTTTACAATATTTACAATATTGCGTGCGGAAAAATTATCTTCGATTTTTTATATTTTTAGGTATAGAAAAAGGTACAATCCATACCAAAAGACATAGTGGTGAAGATCCATCCAAATCTGTATGCAAATCAGAATCGGTGGCAAATATGTTTACTGATTTCAGCATGAACCGAAATGACAAACTTAGAAATCCAGAGGAGCTAAGCAACTCCTTGGAAGAAGTAAGTTATAATAAAAACTGTGTAATTGAAAGAGGCTGAACCAACTTTAAAGGAATTAAATATAGCTCAAATTTTAGGAAAAAAACATTAAATTAAGAATGTGTTACTGAATGTTTCTTTTGGAGTGTATATCCATTTAGGATGTCGGTTACCAATATGGCTATTTGCACCTTGCTTACTGCAGTTAGTGCCCTTACCAGGTTCTGAGATTTTTAATCCAGGTTCTTGTTTATCATGCACTTTTCCTCCATGTAGATCTAGTTGTAGTAAGCCATAATTCTGTATGTTTTTCCGTGTATGCCAAAATGTTCTAATTTACGCCGCTTACGCTGCAAATAAACTATTTATCTTTATTTATTCTTCGAAATACTTCTATATTGCTAATGTGGGCTCACCCGAGAGAATCTTGATTCGTCTGTAACACCACAATCAAAAAAACTCCCTTTTTTCTTGAAGCTTTCAGTTTTCGTGCGTCGACCCCATAAAAGAGCACATAGGGTCTATAGCGTCTCAAGCAGATTACAGTTTATAGACATATTGCTGAACATTGTCCCGCTTGTAACTAACCCTTTGTAAAAACCATGTATTTTATGTTATTAACTTTAAAGTCCACAATCATCATTTATTCATAATATGAATCTCCAGAGCTTCATTAAATATTTTTTTCCTAATAGACAACACAACCTGAATTTGTATCATATCTGATGTTTGGTTATCAATTCTAAGTCTGGCTTACTGGTTCCAATAAAAATATTTGATGATTCTTAGATCCTAGTCGTTTATTCCACTTTACCTTAAAATTGCTTATCAATATGGCATGTACACTGTCGAAGGCTGTTTTATAGCCGACAAAAAAGGCATGGGATATCGTAGTTCATATACCTGCAACTTTGAACTTTCTTATTCTAAGGGCATTAGGGGAATTGTATTTGAGTCCGTTGTCTCTCACATTGTTTAAGTATATTTTAATGTGCAGTATAATAAGGCTTAATGTTCTATACTCATCGCTTTTTTGCATTAGAGCTATAAATATTATTTTGGTATATTTGATTAAATATGGATTTAGAGATTTAGTAATAACCGAAATCTAAACATTAAATACCGCATATATTAACGTTAAACTTTTAAAGTCATAGGTTTAAGCTTACCTGTAAAGTAAATTTAAAAACTAACAGACGTTTAAGGCTCCTCTAGTAATAAGTAATCCTAAACCACTATCAGGTTTAGCATATTTGGAAGGTATATGCTTAAACTTGCCATGGGTCTAAAATTTAATCCTATGTCTAGCGTTAGTAGGTCCGGGTTTAAATTTTCCTTTCTTTTTAAGGCTTCCAATGGCGATGAAATAGTATTAAGAGAAAAAGTTGACATTCCACAACCTCATCCACTACCAATGCCTGAATTTGGTGGATACTTTGCTCCACTTACAGAATATTTACCCGATACCTCTCAACCCATTTCCGGATTTCACAGGTAATACAGTCTACATCGACTGCCCTAGATTACATCATATTACATGACAGTTTATTAATTTTACGGCACTTCATAAGGCTTAGCAATTATCGTTGACTACTTTAATTTACTTTCTTAAAAATAATCGTCTAATTAATTGATTATTTTTAATAATAATGAATGAAACATTTTGTTATATGGAATAGGTAGTCATGTGAGAATTGGTATTCAAATATTCCTTTAAATATATTGGGTTTAATCCAAGTATACAGGGTTGATACGGAATCGAATTGTTACAGACTTGCGAATGAGCCGTCCAAAAGCAACTCTGAGATGAACATTGCTAATAATATTACGAATTTTAATGCCGCGTGGCATGTTCCGTCTTATAGCATCCCTACATCCGAAACCTGTTTACCTCATTCCCAGTTAATATTGTAGATAATGATACGTATGAATAATTGTAATATTATGTTAATTCGATTCCGTTTCCTTCAAATACTAAGTAGTAAGTTATCTACACTAAAAATTTTGTTAATTTACGTTATGTATTTGAATTGGCTATTTATTTCCTAAACGTATCAAAATATTAAAACAAAATTTTGCTAATAAAATGAAATAGTCGTCGCAGCTATTTTTTTTAAGGTTACCAATGATCGAGGAAGTGTACCTTACTACTACATTTTAGATTATTTTTTTGTGATTTGTATAATGCAGATAAGAGTGAAGATCTTTTCGGAAAATTGTATTATTACTCGACCCTTTTTATATACAGAGTAGAGAAGGATCTGAATGTGGTTGTTTTCTCGGTGTTCTTGGCTATTAATTTGCGTTTTTTATAAAGCTGTTAAAAGCGAGATTCTTTTCAGAATGTATCCTCTTTGGATAGTTACAAATAATTGTTGCCTTCGAAATTCTACTTACTGTCTTATGTCATTAATAAGTTTTAACCAACCTTAAGCGTTGGGTGCTAAATATGTAATCTTATTTTATAATTGCTCATATGCCAGGATTACTCGGCGGATTCATTTTTTTTTAAAGGCGTGAGTTTATGTCTTTGCAGTTAGGGTAGTGCGCTACTAATTTTTTTTACAAGAAATTTATCAGTGATGATTGATCCTTGAAAATAGGGTAATATATAATTTAGAAAAATACCCTGTAGAAAAACGTCGAAGAATTTTGAATACACAGAATAGTTAATATCTTGACTGCAATTTACCAAAATAAACATCAAGACTACAGTGGCGGCTCGTGTAGGCAAAAATAGGTGAAGCGCAATTAGGTAGACAGCGCCGCAGGCCAAAGTGCGCCGCAGGCGAAAATTTTCTGGGGCCACGCCCAAAAGTCCTGCGGTGGCGATACCGGCGAGAAATAATGTACCATGAGCGTCGCCACCAATTTATAATAATATCAAAAAGATAATAGAATTACTAACTTACCCACACTCTCGCGTACAGTTATTTTGACTGCTCCCATCTACTTTTTAAATATGGTCTATTCTTCGATTTTTCAGAGCTGCAAATTTATCGATGATATCGTCATAAAATGGTTCTACACTTATAAGTTCATTTAGAAGTCCTTTTTCAATAGAAATTTTTGCTAAGTTAGTAAGCCTGTTTTCTGTCATTGAGTTACGAAGATATGTTTTAATTCTTTTTAAGCAAGATAAACTACGTTCAACTGATACGCTAGTAGAGGGAATTGTCACAATTAGGCAATTAATTTCCAAGCTTCCTTAAAAATATCTCTAGTTTCGTATAACATTTCCAACATTCGATCTAACTGAATATTGCGGCAATTTTCATCATTATAAATAAAACTTAATTCATTTTTTAGTCTTGATAAATCAGAAAATATAATAGGGAAACAATTTTTCACATTATTTAATAATTCCATGGGAAAGTCTTTTGAATACTCTTCAAACCTTATTGTGTCCATCAATGCAACAAAAACAATCTTATTCATATCTTGAAATCTAGAATCAATTTGTCCTGAGATTGTATCTAAAATTTCATAATATACAACTTTGTACTTTTCAAAGATTTCTTTGGCCGTTAACGTTTTTCGTCCAATACGATAATCAGCTGAGACTACCCTCATACTCACTAAATCATATAATTTCTGAAAACTGTTCTCATTCCTCTTTTCATTTAAAAGTTTTTGGGTATTCCTAATTTGTGAGATGCAAAGATTAATATTTAGTGAGCGTTTCTGTAACGTATCAAAAAGAATATCGGTAATTTCAAAAATGTCACTAAAAATACCAATTGAAAGAGCAAATTCAAAATTATTAAGATGGTTCAAAAAGCCCACGCTTTGTGTTATTGAAGTTTGATCCGAAGTTTTGTCGTCTTTAATTTCAGTAAACACTTGTTTTAAACCATTCCATTCATTATTAATAACGTTAACAATCTTAGAGTTAGATGTCCATCGCGTTGTAACAGACGTTGGTACTCTTCTTTTTATGATTGTGTCAGCTACATTAGTCCTCTTTGTAGAATGATGAAAAAAAGAGGGAAAACTGTTTACATTTGCAAAGAAAATACGGCACTGTGGTATAGTACTGCAACTCTGTTGGAGTACTAAGTTAAAACGGTGGGCTACACAGGGAACAAAAACAGCTTGTGGAGCTTCAACTTTTATTTTTGCTTGCAGACCGTTTACATGTCCTGACATGACACTAGCGCCGTCATAACACTGCCCCACTAATTTTGAACAATAATCATAATTTTCAATTCGTTTTGTAACTAAATTGAAAAGAGCATCAGCTGTTCGATCATAACTAACATCAAAGAAGCCCAAAAACCGTTCAACTAGCTTTCCTGCACTACTAATATACCTAATTATTAAGCTGCATTGAGACTTCTGAAGAATGTCTGTTGAGTCGTCCACTTGAATAGAAAAAAAATTGCACTCTTTTATTTCGCGATCTATATGTTCATCGATATAATCCGAAATGCAGTCTTTTGAATTGTCTTTGAATTTGCAGAAAAAACAAGATATCTTTTTGTAGTGCTCTTGAATGTCTATATTGCTTATCGATATATAAGAGTCTAAAAGTTCTTTGAAATTACCACGATTGTCCGAAGAATCAGATTCATTATGCCCCCGAAATGCTAACTCTTGTTTGCTTAAATAAACAGTCGCATGCATAGGTAACTGCATAAACCTTCTATTTAAAAGGACATTATCATTAAATTGTTTTATACATAACCTGGAATTTTCCCTTAAAGCGTCTTCAATTGTAGTGAGGCTTTTCTTTAACCTCGCAAATGATAATGCACAGTGAATATGGTCCGAAGAAGCTTCATGCCTACTACAACCTCTTGTCACATTCCCAAAATTGTTAAATCCGTCTTTATTCCAAACGCTCGATTTTCCACCTACACTTAAACAGGGCATACAAAATAGTTTCTTTAAATAAACACTTCCACACAACCAATATCAATCAATTCGAAACCTACGAACGAAAATTCTGTCTCTTGATTTTACTTGTTCTTCTATTTGAAGGAAAGGCTTAGGTCCCTCCGTATTTAAAAAGTCTCTTTTATCATCGTTTTTCCACCTGGAAAATGGTGTTTCTAACAAGATGCAGATCGGATCATACAAAGGAAACATTTCGTAAAACAATGCGCGACAACGACGTGATGCAAATTTGCTTCCGAACGACTGTGAACTGAATTTAATATTATTTTTAAACATAAGAACCTGTCGGAGTCGCATTGTCGGGCTGCTTCCGTTCTATAAATAGCTCACGTATCTAGCATGTCTGCTTCGCCCGTTGCCATAGCAACCATCGTAAATAAATCTGTATATTGCAGGGCAATTACTGATCTTGCTGTTTGCGATTCCCACGTGTTTCGTGACTGTATTGAGTGTCGGAAACCGCCCGCACCGGCCGATCTTATGACAAGTTATTCAGCGCGCTACGTTTTATAGTTAATTATCTTTTATGAATATCGCACTAATTTTGATTAGAAATTTATATTATGAAAATTTGTATTTTTAAGTAATGCAATTTTAGAAATTGCACTAATTTTGATTAGAAATTTAGATTATAAAAATTTTATTTAATTAAAAATATTTTTATTTTAATGTAATGAAATTTTAGAAATTGTAGGTGAAGCGGCGCTTCACCTGCGTCCAATGACGAGCCGGCACTGCAAGACTACAAATAACTTATTTGGGTGATTGTATTAATACTAAGAAATACTTGAAGTCAATTTGTCAGATCAAATAATATAAAAATATCATAGTATCAGTTACTTGAATATGTTCAAAAGAAACATTGAAATTATTGTGTCTGCTTAGGTTTAGATTTTTTTGATATTTTTTGTAAAATGTTGACACGGGAATGACAAACTGTGACATGTGAATGATCTCAAATTTTAATTACACATTCAAATGATTCAAAAGGATTTTTTTTTGTATAAAACTTGATATTAAGTAACACAACATCGCTCAAAAAATATATATTATTAATAACATGGAAATCAAAATAGGAACTCTATAAAAAAAAACTAGTCTACATGAATATTTAAGAAAACTAAGCTTTGGTAACTTAAGCTTATTATAATATTACCTAGAGGCAAATTCAAAAGACATTAAATGAGTGTGAAAACAACATGAAATCAACCTATACTACTAATACTAGTCTTACATTACTTAAAAATGTTAAATCTTCGGTTTGTTCGAAATAGGTAACCTAAACTTATGCAGTTTCAAAAACATTAATTGAACGTGGAAATTTGTAATATATTCGGCGACCCTTTTTTAATAATTTTGGTTCAGGAAGAACTTCAAGTATCTGTGTTCTTCTTGGACATAAGATACATCATTGTCTTCACCAAGCTTAAATGTATCTCTATTTACACAATCGGATAGTTTAAAAAAAGCGACTTTGATTTCAATATCTCGAAAATCTGATTGACATACAGCTACATATTTATAGTCTACAGCAAGTTTTTTGCTAACACTTTTCAGAGATACTAATACGTATTTTCCATTTTTGCCATGGAACTGGAATAAGAACATGTTGGTACTTCATCATCACTATAAACATCACTAAATTGTAATTTAGAATTATTTGTTAATAAAGTACTAAGGGGTTTATCATCTGCAGAGCCTGACTCTGAAGAGGAGGTTTCATTGAGGGATACATCTTCATAAGACAGGGAGCCTAGATCAAAGTGCTTACAGAAATCTGTACATGTAAAACATGAAAGACTTCTTAACCAAAGCTTTTTCTTTACTGGTAAAACCTGATGCACTTTTAAAGTGCCTTTAAAAGCCAACAGAGTCTGTTTATTTATAATAGATGCAAAAGTGTCTATATCTTTAGAATTAATTACATAAAAAAAAAATACCAGAACAGCATTCTGTTAAAACATTAACGAGAGACTTAAAATTAGAAATGTCCTTGTGCTACAACTCGATCTGCGGATCTCTTACAAACTCCACCAATCCCATCAGGAGCTCCCTTGCCGTGGCCTGCCTCTTGGTAGTTCCATGATAGATTTTTAACTTCTGGAAAATGCTATTTGTAATGAAAGAGAACATCTGTTTGTTTCTGTATTGGGTTGCGGGACTGTCGCTTAAAAAGTGGATTATATTGATTCCATTTTGGGTATATTCTTTCAGGATTGGGTGGAGGTGTGCCCAAATAGCCGCTGTTCCATGATTTAATGAATCTGACAGAGTGCAGTAACTTTTGGTAATAGTGGCCAATCCATCTTTGGTGTAAACTACAACAGTGTGCAATGTAATTTGTTGTCTCGCACCTCCAAAATGAAAGGACTGTATTTCTTCGGCATACTTCAAAGAATAGTTTTCACTGAAATCACAGTGTATTATGATTTCATTAGCTTTCAGCACTTTCTTCAATTCGGAGATGGAGTGATGCTGATGTGCAATTCTGCCTTCATGACCCAAAAATATTGGTAGCTTTTTCATGAAAATAGTTACCAACCCGGCTGCTTTGACTTCTCTGGGTTGCTTTGCGATTTTTCTGGTTTGTTTTACTATTTGGGTTTTCTTGTCAAGATAGTTCTGTTTTAAGTAAATCCACTGGAAATATTGTAAAAGGTCACTTTCATTGTACTCTTTAAAATGAGGTTTGGCATCTTTACAATTGTTGCATTTACGTAAAAGGCAGTCTTCAGCATATGTGCTGCAACATATATCTTTAATTATATCATTGGGGGTTTTTCCGAAAACAACTTTATTTACGTACAGACTTTGAACAATCAACTCCATATTGGCATGGATAAATACATTTGCAGGTCTCTCTATCGGAAACTCTCATTGGCTTAATGTAGAAAGGTCGAGCAAGACAAACAAATTTGTAACTTATTTTGAAGTTTGGATAAGCATGGAGAAATTTTTGGTAAAGATTCTTCAATGTGTTTGAAAGAAAACGCTTTTGTTTTGTTACCTTATTTTTTTTCACAAATTCTTTTTTTGCCAGGGCATACCCTACTATTATCTTCTAGTTCTAAAAAGTCTTTAATCCTCCATTTAATCATTTCTGTTCTTTGAATATGTTTGGCTTTTTTTCTCTCAAAAAATCGTAATATCTGTATTGTTGAAATTTGAAGATTTTCGAAATTTCATGACTGTGGAAAGTTTGGTTCGCAATTTGTATTTTTTTATTACTTTGCCATCCAACATTTTTTTAAAGACTTGCTTCTTTTGATCGCTTTTTAATTCTTGGTAAGTATTTATTAACTGCTGCTGTACTACTTCACCAAATATTAAACTTTACTTTACTTCTCCAGCTTTTGAAGGTTCAATCTGGGATGCATCTAGTAACATGTTTACTTTTATTAGTGGAGTCAAGTCTGGAGCGGAAGTCCCATGATTTCTTTTTTGTTTGGTCTTCCCTAAAAGTCTATAGTATTTCTTCTTATATAATTCAGCCCTCCTTTTCAAATCTTGCATCTTATGCGCTGCTTCTTTCCTTTCCCTATATCGTTTAATTTTGTTCCTGTTGGCTATTTTTCGGTCAATCTGTCTCTGGAAAGACACATCCACGTTTTGCGGCTGGTTTTCTTCATCAGAAGATACAGGGGGGGGGGAGGGGGGTGTTTGATTATAAATAAAGACATTTCCATTTCTGTATGCTTCTTCTTTAAACGGTGTTTTCCTTCCATTTCTTTCCTATCTGACGTTGTTCCCTGGGGGTCATGTCTTCAAGACTTTTCTTAACATTATTTTGTTTCTGTCTCAAATACTTCTGCCGTTCCTATTCCTTTTGTTCCTGCTTTTTAACTGGATCTTCCTGTATTTTCCTTTGTCTTTCCCTCTCACGCTCTCTTTTTTTCTCTTAAAATATCTTCCCTCGGTTTCTTTACGCCTTGTCGTTTGCCCTAAACAAATAAATGAATGTCAATCTACATGCTTTACTTTTTTAAGATTTTCGTCATTCCTGTGTCAAGAAAATCATTCCCGTGTCAAGAAAATTGCACGGGAATGACATTTAGGCAACATTTATTTAAAATATATATATTTACAATGCTTAAATTCAACTAATCTTGCATGTGTAACAGGGAAAAAGTTTTAAATCATTTTAAAGTTATGTTTTCAAAAAATATATATGTATATCTAAAATTACTTTTCACTCACCATGGTAATGACGGACCAGCAGGTTACAAATTATTTCAAAACACTAATTCGCGTCACACAATATTAAAGACTGCGTGTGCTTGGCGAGGGCTCCTAGGTAACTGCCTAGGTAACTGCCGGTTTTAACCGAAATAACGACGTTGTTGGTGTTTCATACACCAATTCCAAATTCCATAAAAATGGCGGTAAAGCGACCGACACGGGAATGATGATATTTTAAAGGGACACTTATTAAAAAATTGTAATTCAAGTTTGCTTTAAGCAAGTCATATTTAATTAATGGCCCAATAAAATATAAGTATCTCACAGTTGTAAAAAAATATTGTGCTTATTTCTTTC
>MU185735.1:68610-105604 GCA_016904865.1 Pissodes strobi | reverse complement strand
AGTTTTAATCATCTCCTGATGATGCTAACATGGTTAGCGAAACGCGCGTCGAGTGCAAATATTCTGTTTCGGTATTGTGGATAAAACTCTGTTTTAGTGCATGTTGCCGAAGGTTCCAAACCCCAACGTAGCATTATTATTATATTAACTTTTGTTGTCAGGCTAGGGACAGCCACGGAAATGACAAACCGGCATGCTTTTTACAGAAAAAATGTAATGCATAATTTTTTTCCTTTATTAATAAATGTATTACCGTCAATTATATGTTTAATTAGATAAAAAAAAATTAACTGTAACTCTAATTACGCATACATTTGATATTATACATCAGGGACATAGAGTTACTCAGTATTATACCCATTTATCAATAAAAAATGTAAACGTACATCAACTCTTTTAGGACAATTAATCCTATCTCAAATCAATTTGAGCTTCTGGTTACGCTTTAAAATCAATTAGAAGATTCTTCTGTTAAATATCTCACCGATATTACAAAAATAATAAATCAAAGCAACATAATAGACTATTTGTTTACTATGCCTTATAACTTTGAGATTAATATAAATATATAATGTATATGTACAATCAGTAAATACATGTAGGTACAAATGAAATTGATAATAATTTCAAGCTTATCCTAAATCAATCCCGTGGCTGTTCAATAAACAGACCAATAAACAGTCCTCAATAATAACAAATCAATAAATTAACCTGTGAGGTAAATATGCACATTTACAGCCGTTAAATATCTTTAGGTAAACGGCTTGAGCTCAAGTCGATACCGATATCAAGGCGATAAATTAAATTAGTAAATTGCTATTATATGAAATAAATTACTGCCGTGAGCTTTACAGCCAAGTACAGTAAAAAATGAACTCAGTCAGCTGTCCGAATAGATCAAACCCCAACTAGCCAAATGAAATATCCAACTAACTACTGATAAAATTAAGCATCTCTTTTAAAGGTAAGCTCGATAAACAAGATACCTAGATCAGTAAATGACATGAGAATTAACGAGAATATAAACGATAGACGTCAAACGGCCATGTCGTTTAATTATAAATTAATTAATTAAAATGATAAATAACGTTAAGCGATATACGGTAATTAAGACAAACGTCTTACAGTTGTTAATTATAAATTCATTAATTTAAATGATATATACCGATATGCGATATATAGCCTGGAAACTAACGTGATATGGGTTGAGACCAGCTGAATGGACGCAGTGTCTGAGGACCAACAGATATAGCACCACTTAATCTTGTTATTTTCTTATTTTTATGAAATAGGGTAAAGATGTTTATAATAAATTACTTTCAAAAGTGTTGTGTGAAGAT
Organism: Pissodes strobi; assembly: GCA_016904865.1. Classification (NCBI taxonomy): domain Eukaryota; kingdom Metazoa; phylum Arthropoda; class Insecta; order Coleoptera; family Curculionidae; genus Pissodes; species Pissodes strobi. The sequence goes on along the minus strand of MU185735.1, from coordinate 104,264 downwards.
AAAAGTTGATATCATAAAGTTGTCGTTAAAAAGTACTCTTTACGTCACCGGAGATCTATATAATTTTAGAACGTTAATCCACTATTTCCAAGAACAACTCTTTCAGAGAAGTTCAGTATCAGAATACGTCTTACAGTTGTTAATTATAAATTCATCAATTTAAATGATATATACCGATAAACGATATACGGTAATTATGGCAAACGTCTTACAGTTGTTAATTATAAATTCATTAATTAAAATGATATATCAGATCGAGAATTAAGGTACAGATAATTTCAAAGAAAACTTGAAAAATTCGTTCTTTATTTTGAGCAGTATATTCCTATCATGAGGCTGACATATAGGTAACCTGCGTTTTGACAAAACGAAATGTGATTTGACGTCCAATAAGGGAACTAATGGTCTGTTTAAACGCAAAAATCGTAAGCGATAAGTGATGATCCCATTATTTATTTTGTACTTTGATAAATATCTCTTGCGAAAAATTTATATGTTTAGGTATTATAGTATTCAATATTTCTTTTGTTTATCGTTCGTTGTTTTCATAGGTATTATGGTTAAAAGAATGATTAAACTCAACTTTTATTCATTTTAAACATAAAGAGAATATTTTTATTTAATTATTAAAACAACAAAAACCTAATTAATAAAGGGTGAATACAAAAAGAAACAGTTAAAAGCAACTTAGAATTTTGTGAAATCTCCATCTGCATCAATCACAGCTTGAAGTCTTCGACCCATGGTCATAAAGCGGGTAATGAAGTTTTCTTCAAGTGACAATTCTTCCCATACTTCCTGAATACCTTGCCATAGCTCCTCGCTGTTCTGAGGCATAAAATTTCGTCGGTAAAGCCTTTTGACTATTATCCCCCATATGTTTTCTATTGGGTTCATATCGGGACTTTTGCCTGGCCATGGCAAGGTTTCAATGTTGGCATTTTGAATCCATTGTGTGACGATGTTCGAAGTGTGTACAGGGCAATTATTGTCTTGTTGGAAGATATAATTATTTTCAGGGTAAAGCTGTTCTACACTGGGCACCATAACGTTCTCCAATATTTGAATATAAGTTTCACCAACAAATCGTCCCCGAATCCACCAGACAACTCCCATTCCTCGCGACGAAATCCATCCCCACACGTTTACCTGCAGCTCTATACCTGTCGACTACCGAGGGTTGAAACGCTGGTCGCTTGGTCTGTACACCTTAATTTTGCATTTTTTTGAAGATTGGAAGATCTTTTCGTCAGAAAATATGACCCTATCCCAAAACTGCTGTTCACGTGCTTGGTAATTGAGAGCGAAGATTAGTCGTGCTTGTTTCTGTTGGAGAGTAAGTCCCGTCTTTTTTGCCGTAGCCCGGCATTTTAGACGCGATGCCGAAATTCTACGGCAGACTGTTGCTTAACTGCCCGGAAACTGCGACAGAATCCTAGCATTCTTTGCGCTTTCAAACGGGTCATTTTCCAGTAGGTACTTGAAGGAGTGCTTGATCTTCCTGAACTAAACTTACTCTTCGTCTACCAGATCCCCGTTTCCTATCAAGCGTTTCTTCTTGTCTCCATCTTTTATTAATAGAAAAAACTATTGTCCTTCTTACGTTAAAATGTTGGGCTACCGCTGATAAGATATGTTCTATATTGTTGTGGAGGATTCATGTTTTACCTTACAAATATTTGGGTTTTCTCTCCACTATCGTTTTGAATTGGTTATATAGAGCCTCTTCGGCTCTGGCTCCAGGATGTAAACAGCACAAGTGCTAGATTAGTGACCCTAACGAAGCTGAAAAACCTAAAGATATCTTGAAAACTGTCGACGTTTCGAGGATCAAATCTGTCCCCGTCGTCAAGAACGAAAAAATCTAAAAATGAAAATGGTTAGCTTTTTACTGTTATTTACATTTACTAGTAAGGGACAAGTTTTACTTAGTTTTACATATTATTCTGTCTCACCTTAATTCGATCAATTTGATCTAAACCAGAAAAATATTTTAGGGTAAATCCCTGATCAATTCTAAATTAAATAAATAAATCTAACTATATACTTGCTTTAAATCAGCTGTGCCGTTCTTTTCGTAAACTGTCGCCAATATGTCTACAGGTGATTGCATCTAACGGTATTTGGCGTGTCTGTCAGTGCCAGATGGCCCTTCGCAAAGAGATTTACAACTTTAGTCTATTAGCTCGTCCTCGAGGTAATAGAAAGATAGGTCTGCTTTATTTTTATCAGTAATCCGTTTTATGAGTTAATTAAATCCCCTACTGCGTGAATTTTGATTTAATTTAAACTTGTACTTTTTACTTATTGATTATATAACATACAAATTAAAACCAAGACTTATTTGAAGAGATTTTAACGATTTACGGTCATCCCTGAGTCTAACCGAAATTTTACCTGCCCTTTGCGACAAGAAAATAGGATCGAGCCTCTATGTACGTGCCCCCAGAATATAGAGTTACGTAAAATTAAAATAATGAAAGTATACATTTTGCGTAATAGAATTGGTTCTCACCTGAAATAGTACACACAGAAACGTTGTTTTTTCCATTTCGTGTTTGGATGGTATCGTCTGATTACTGCGAGTGGATCGCGGCATGTTTTTACTTACTAATGTTAGATAGAGATATTGACTGTATCAGAAATGTAATTTTACATGTAGAGCTACAAACACGTCCTGTATTGCCTGTATTAGCCGATTAACGTCGTCCTGGCGACACAGCACACGTCGATATTTGAATTTCCGCAGAGTCATGGGGAATTAAGCCACAGTAGATGAAATTAATGGGCCCTGTATCGTCCGATTAACGTCGTCCGGGGATCATAATTTCATCGTGACCAAACTCTCCAGCACCCTACTGACATTAGTCCTAACTAGACTTTGAAGTACATGTACCCATATGACGGCCCCTGTATCACCCGATAAACGTCGTCCGGGTCAGAGAGATACTGGCGGAATCGCGGATCGTTAAACCACGGACTATGAAATTAGTGACCTCTGTATCATCAGAAAAACGGCGGGGGGCACAATTTATCACTCTTTAGTTACCTAATCTTTGAACTCTCGATTCAGAATATCTCGCGGCACGATTAGCGGCGTGCTTTTATATGGTTCTGGGCTCGCGAGCCTGTGATGTAATCCTTACCGCGTCTCCCTTATATGCATTTAGCTGATTTAAATTCGGATTATTTTTTGTTTCTTTCTTTAATTATTCAATGTAAAATTAAATAATAAGTAGCAAAATAAAATAGGTTAAGAAAAATTTGAAAATCAAAAAATATGTAGGATAGGGCTGGGTTATTTAACTATTGTGGATAAAACTCCGTTTTAGTGCCAATTCTCTCACAAACGAATATATACCACCTTTGTCAAGTAGCGCATTAAACGGATGTATTGTACCTGTCTAGCAGGTTCGAACACCTGGAGAAAGATCGCGAGAAGTAAGGTAGCGAGAGTATCGATATAACACAAATCAACCAGCTAAAGGGAGAAAATCGCAATATTGTATTCAGTAACATTTGCAACGTTACAAAGTTTACTTGTATTTATATTCATTTTAATTAACGATAAATTGTATCCTCGTTATCCAACAACAGGACTTGACTGATAATCAGGATTCTCTCCCAATTATCTATTCCAATTAACTTTCTCCCAACTCAATTTCGTTCAATTGCCTTTCGTCCATTTGACTTGATCTACATCTGGATATTGCTGATTTATGTTTGTTCATTTGTTATCATATTAGCAAAACAAATAGTTTGCAAAAGATATGTATATCCTACTCTTCATTTTTTTTAAATTAACTAGGTGTAACGTCGGAGTAATGCTGCTCTGCGACATAGTAGTGGATGGCATAGAACTAGACTGGACGATCCACGTGCCTCTGATGCTGCATATCTTATTCTTAGGCCTGGATCACACTAGAACCATCGTGTACCAGCACTGCAAGCAACTTCTGTTGAATTTACTTATTGTATTGGCTCAGCACAACGACCAGCTGACTGTAGCCCATATACTGTTAAATAGCCAATCGATACAACTTGAATTGGGATTGTCTACTCCGTCTTTACCGATAGTGAATCACGTCTTTACAGGTACGAGTAAGAATAAGTTTATTTTTTAAATTTTAGAATATGTTGCTTTGAAATGTATCAATTCTTTTTAAAGCCACTTTGAAATCTTTTGTAAGATGCAGGCTGGTGAAAGATAATTATCCTGGCGGTTAATGCAAATTTTCGTAAAGGGCAGAAAGCAACCAGCCGAATATTGACAGGGAGATCAGACAGTTCACAGAACAGCTTTTAACTATTCATCTTTTGTTTCTTACCTATTATTCCGCAGGAATACAGCAGGTTGTTTACATTTTGAAATTAATGTAAATGCTTACCAATTTACGGCATCTCAATAACTCCAAGTGCTTACAACAATTTTCCTCGAAGCTGACGCAATATGATTATTGTTTATTATATACAAGGTGAGATAATACCTACAATTTCGTGTTATGCTTAAAGCTATCCAAAGAAAACACAAGGCATACCTGAGAAAGTTTAGTGTAAAATGTATTATTGCCATCATCATGCATCCTATCAATACCTCCTACAACAAGACCAGACGGCTTACGCGTGACGTCATCAAAAGTGGTCTTAACTTATTTACAGGCGTATATTGAAATGTGCAATTTTTTTTAAAATTTCACAGTTAAGTACACATTTTAGATGCAAAAAACTCGAAAAAATATAACAAAAACTTGTTTTTTGCAAATTTACCTTTTTTATATGTAGTTTGAAACGTAATTGGCCTAATACAAGACCTCCCAAAAGCTGATATTACTTTAAGCACGACTATTATGACTGATAATGTGTATTACTCATTTTTTTTAAATCAAAAATTAAATTGCAGTTCAAGTACTTACCTTTTTCTGCATACATAAATATTTAAGGGCTTCCGGTTTAAACAAGGCTGCGAGTCATGAACTCAGCCCTTAGACGCGCCTCATTCGATTTTTGTTAAAGGAAAACGAAATTTCAAAGCAAAAACCTTTGAATATCCAGTTTATCAAAATAGAATCTATTTTGATAAGCTGAAACTAGCCTACCACCAATCTATTTAAAAGATAGCTGGTAAAATGTCACTATAGGTATAAAGGTGTCATAATAATAGGTAATAGTAATGTCAAATTTGGTAGTGGTTCTCCTCGGTTTTCTCCATCCAAAGAACCTTAGATAGGTGGTAAAATGTCACTATAGGTATAAAGGTGTCATAATAGGTAATAGTATTGTCAAATTTAGTAGTGTTTCTCCTCGGTTTTCTCCATTCAAAGAACCTTAGATAGGTGGTAAAATGTCACTATAGGTATAAAGGTGTCCTAATAGGTAATAGTAATGTCAAATTTGGTAGTGTTTCTTATCGGTTTTCTCCATCCAAAGAACCTTGCAATACTCAAATATTTATGATAAAACATGAAAGCTTTATACAGATTTCAGATTTTACTTTTTTGTGTTAGATTGGGTATATTACTCGGTATATTATTGGGGTCTAATATTTATTTAAAAGTATCCAGTTTCCTTTTTTTTTACCCAAAAAATTATGATTATGTTTAGAACAATAATTATTAAGAAGTGTATTTGAAATGCTGCTAAGAAATATTTTTCAAACATCAATTTTTAGGTGATATTTACAATTTTCAAAAGGAGTCAAAAGGCTGTTTTGATTTAGATAGTTTAACAACAGCTCACAAAGAAAATACTTTTTATTGTAAATATCTAAAAATGTGTCTTCGAACTCATTAATCAGTTTTTTAAATATAATATAGGTTGTTGAAATTACATCCACTACTTGTTCACGAGGATATAAAAGAGCCCCACGACTTAAGGAATTAATTAAATTGTAAGAATCTTCTACAACACAAGGTTCATTTAAAGTTAAATTTTCTTTGCAAAATTCACAACTTATTTTTTTTTAAACAATATGACAGCAATATCCACTTAAATAAGTGATTACGGGCATTTCAGATGTTATAGCTTCTGTATCAGACTGTGTAATTGTAATTTTGGGCAATAAATTGATAACATAGTCAGAATTTAATGAGTTATCTAATGACGGTGGTTCATATTCAGGAAGTTCAAAAAATTTATTTACTTTAATATCTCCATAATGCTTAGATTTTAATGATAATAAAGATTGAATTCTTAGCCTTTTTTCTGACTCATATAGCTGGCGAACAGAGATATGATAATGGCCAAGAGCTAATTGCCTATATTTTCCAAACCGCCCTTCCAATGGGTCCGTTTGAAATTTGCCCAGTAAGACATACGTCATATTAAGCTCAGTTAAACAGTATTCAGTCACTTCCAGTAGCCCATGAATGGTATGGCTTAATGCAGTGTGGGTTTGTCGAGTCAGTCTATTTGGAAAATTAGGTGAATGCCAAGAATCTAGCCAATTTTGCATTTTTAGCAGAAAATTAAATTTTGGATCATCGTTGGAGGCCCATAGTATTTCTCTGGTGAAGGGTTCTTGAAATTTATCTAGTAAATGTTTTCCCTTAAGAGGGGTTTTAACATTAACTATTCTCCACCAGGTCCATATAATATTAATAAACTCTGCTGAGTCTTGTGAATGTGACAAATTATTAACAAAACCTTTCAGAGCCTCTATAATAAAAGGATTAAATATTTTGAGAGCTAATTTAACATTTTGCCTTTCTAAAGATGATGGAAAAAGAGCCTTTAAACTAAGGCAATACCCATGTTTTAATATTGTGTCGTTCTAGTTCATGAAGTTTTTTCACCACTGCACATTTTTTTTGGCCTGTCTCAAAATCGGGATAGAAAAATGCCTGCTCAGGTTTAGAATTTAGCCAGTTGTTAAAAATACATTTTAGTAGATGAACAGTATCAAAAAGGTAAAATAATGGTCTTTCTCGGGCAATAGGATGGGGGAAAACTATACTGAAAAATTACCCATTGCCTTGCTATTTATTGCATTATTGTCACTAACTGTACAAAATACTTTGTAGCCACCCTTCCTTAACAATAAAATTTGAAAATAGTTTTAAAAACTCCTCAAAATTTTTAAAGCATGTAGCCGCTCTATGGATATTAAACTCCTCTTTACTTTGTTGTATTGCTTGCAACAATTGTAATCCCTCAAGTTCCTTATTTTTTTCGTCTTTGCTTTTACGAAGAAACACATTTTTTGAAAAGTAATTGGGGCAGTTTGGAAAAATAGATGGTATGGCATTTTCCTTCAATCGAGGGTATTTTAAATGTACTGTAATGATTTTACCTGACTGGATCCTGTTGTGAATTAATCCAAATTATATTACCTGCAGAAAAATGTAACTCACACACTTTGGTGTTTTTATTGGGCACTAAATTGTCCCGCGGAATAGCTTGAAGCCATTTCTTTTGCAACACGTCACTTTTTGGAAAGCTAAAAACATGAACTTTAGGTCCGTTGGAGTAGTTTCCACGACAGCCTGGGGCACAACATCTAGACGGCATTGTTCACATAAATTTAAACACAATAAAGTACCGGTATTATAAAGAAATGAACAAAAAATCAATAGAAATCGAAGAGCAATTAAGAAAGTAAGAAACCGGTCGATTTTAAAGTACGCCAACTGACAGTAGGCAGCGTTGCCAGATTTTTAAGAACCGTCTCGTCATCCTGGAACAAATTAAATCGTTTGTGTTGGTCCTTGCGCAATGGTAAAAAATAAATATTGTTACGAATTTGTAGAATTGCCTCGTTCTGACCATCACGATTTGGTTCGTCTGGGTTGGTAGAGTTAGTTTCATACATTATTTGGGATGTAAACTATTTAACGTACATTTAGTTGGACTTTAATTTTTACAGCATTTGTTGAATGACATTAATTTTAAATTATGTTTTAAACGGAACTAAATATTTATACAAAATAATTAGGTTATTGGTTAGCAACGTTTATTTTCTTAAAGGTTTCGATTCCGTTATTGCTTCACTTTCCGGTTTTTATATATTTACTTTTCGGATTTTAATTATTTATCTATATTTAATATAACTATACTATAATATACCAAAGCAAACTTTTACATTAAGTATCTAATATATTGTTAATTGTAATCTTGGAATCCAAGACGAATATTTGAAGTTTCCTTGAAAAATAATTTGTTGCAAACTAGAGTGTGAAGTAGCTCAAATTGTGATAAAGCGCCTAATCTGGCAGCACCGGATACATGACGTCGAGATGGGAATTGACATTCCAGTCGCCCAGCGTGACAATCAACGTTAAATACGGAAGTAGGCGCGATAAAATAATTAATACTTTTACTGGCCTCCTCTTGGCTTCTCTTAGTGCTTTTCTTATGGCAAAAAAGTATGGACCACTTTTAATGACGTCACTGCTAATTTTAATAATAGCTAGTTGGCCTAGTTGTAGGAGGTATTGATCCTATACGCAAAAATAAAGATTAGCTTTCGTAGAAGGATTAACATATTATTATCAAGCGAAAAATACAATTATTTGCAACAATAAATACCGTTTTATGTGTATCAATATCTCCCATAAACATTCAGACCTTGTTGCCGCTACTTCTATTTGTAGCTTGATAAAGTGGGTCATGGTCAGACCATCCACAAGCCTATAAGAAAAGGCAAGTCCGAATCTGATAATGAGACTCGCTGGGTCAAAAATCTCTAATGCCTTATATTTATGAATAAACTGTTGTAGAATGTTACAGACGTATAATTCGTGTGCCTTTTGCAAATTTGCTTAGCGACTATTCCTCACCTATTCGTCCAAATCCAAACCGTTTTGTTGCATTCATTATGATTTATTTTAACATATTTGCAGAAGCTGATTCTACTTTCGACGAGTTTTTGTACAACCAGGTAATCCTGGGCATGACGGTGGAGGCTACAAATAAAGTCAATTTGCAAAGCATTTCTTCTAAAGATGAAGAATTAGGTATGTGTCTTTAGTATTTTCTGAAATTTATGAAATAAAGTTCTTGAGTACCGTACTTTGAAAAAAAAAAATTTAATCTTGATGATAAACTTTTTACACTTTCAGGCGAAGAAAAGGACAACTCGTTGCCCCCAGTTATAGTTCTTCCAGAAGACTGTGAACCGGTCATGCCTATCAAAGTCGAGCTCACTACTTCAACTGTCATCAAATCTTTGATAGATTTTTTGGCCACGAAACAATCCGCTCTTTGGAATTACGAAGACATCACTGCCAAAGTGTTTACAATCAAAAGCGCAGAACAAATCGATATTTTTCTGCAGTATATTCTGAGAGTGTTTAGAGACTCTTTGCCCAATGCTCACATCAATGAGAGATGGGCACAGACTGCTTTGCAGCTAGGTATGTTGACAGTGAGATAAGGCTTTTTTTTAGAATGTCTTCGGATTAGAGATAAATTATTCAGTAGATCGGTTAGGAATTATACATTTTCATGTCCATATGAAGTACTTGAAAATAAATGAGCGCTATTGTTTATAGTGCATATGCTGATCTAACATATATACAATATAATATTTTTTTTATATGTCAACAAAATAACAGTAACAGCAACAAAACGAGCTCCGCTATTTTCGTTGTGTTTCTGGTGTTAGTGTTGAACAGTATAGTTGTGTTTTATATCAAAATATTCATTAAAGTGTGAACTATTTAACGGCCCTATTTAAAACTTGATATATCGTGTCGCTGTCCAGCTAATCCAACTTTAATTGTAAACAATAGAAGGAACTCTCGCAAAAAATTGCCTATGTTTACAAACAACATTATTCCGATCACGACAAACATTATTATTATTTTTTTGTTGTCGTCTTTTGTAGTAAACACTTTCTAACTTTGAGAGTTTTCGCACAATGTTTTTTCGAGTCGTCTATATATAGTGCGTTTCACCTGGGCCAGTCATTTTTTATTGATTTGGCGACTATTGGTTTGGTATCTTAGCGCCGATAATACAGCTTTTGCTGTTGAATAATGACAGGCTTATAAGTGCAAGACTGTTGTTACAAACAAGGAACCAAAAAGAAATGGAGAGGTTTTTGGCTATCCTTGCGATCACTGTAAGAACGTGGTGTAAGGGCTGTTCTGTTGAGTAAAAGGTGACTGCTTTTTTACTGTAAGGATTGCCTTTCCAATGTCAATCGGTTGTTGGGATTAATCGACCGTGTGGGACCCTGGAAAGTTACGTCGGGGCTCTGAAAGTCGAAATATCTGGCTTGCTCTCTGTTGTTGATGAGCTTGAAAGGGTTAGGACTAGGTTGGGCGCACTCAGTGACGAAGTCACCTCATCTTCTAAGCTACTGTCCGCTATGCCACGGTCACATCATCCACAACCACCTTCTCAGCCGATTACTAGTAGCAATGTTATCCAGGAGGTATTTTAAAGGCAAAAGCGTAATTCGAATGTTATGATTTTTAACCTAAAGCCTGAACCGTCCGAGAACCCGTCAAATTTAGCAGAGATCTCTACCTTGCTAAATGAAGTGTTGAATCGTAACATCCCTGTGAGAAAGGCATCTATAATTGGAAAGCCGAACCGTAATGACTGCAAGCCAGTCATGTGTGTGGGGATGTGGAGTTTCTGCTGAAGAACAGGAGCAAGTTCTCAGGAAGGAAAATATACATCGAGTCTGACCTAACCCCGACTCAGTTGAACCAACTTAATGAAGTCAAGGAAGAGTTAAGGACACGCAGGGACAATGGCGAGGATAATCTTTTCATTAAATGCATTAATGGTAATCCCTCAATAGCAACAAAAAACCAGACGGGGGCGCAGCCTCCGCACTTTCCTTAGATAGCGTAATTACATGTTACTACCAGAATGTCCGCGGCCTGCGTACCAAGACACATAGCTTTTTCAGTGCTGCGTCCACCTCCATCCACCATTATATTTGTCACTGAATCTTGGCTTCAAAATGATATATTTGATAGCGAAATCCTTCCTAGTTCATATGTAACGTACCGCTCGGACAGAAGAACTGATCTCGTGGCTGCATCTAGGGGCGGGGGAGTTTTATTGGGAGTGCTTAACCATTTTCACTCAGAGACTATCAATCTTTCAGTGGTCCACAATGAGGTGCCGGAGATTGATTTAGTGGAGTGTAAAATTCAATTTAACCATTTCTTCCTGTATACTTTTGTACTGTATATTCCTCCCACCATCGAATCTGCAATACTTTTTCGAGGTTCTTTCAACATTTGATGCAATTTACAGTAAACATGTAATTATTTTAGATGATTTTAACGTACCAACTATCAATGAAAACCCCGCGTGTCCCAATGGCAAACATAAACTTTTAACTAACTTTTTTTGAGTTTCTTAACTATAAGCAGTTCAACAATGTCGTTAATGGCAACTCTCGCTATTTGGATCTGATCTTTGCAGACTTTGATGTCGCTGTATTGAACAGCATTGCACCTCTTGTTCCCGAAGATAACCATCATCCTTCATTGTCCTTTAAATTTCACGCAAGCCTATCCTCTCACAATAACTTACCAGTTAACAAACGACACAAAGGAATACAACTTCAGGAAGGCAAACTTTCCGCTCTTGTATCATCTATTACTTAACGCTGACTGGTCACCTATTATAGTTCAGCATGGCGTCAATTCTACATGCAATGTTTTTTATGACATATTAAACAATATATTTCGTGAGGCAGTACCTCTAAAAGTAAAACGTAAAAGACGCTTTCCTTTGTGGTTCTCGGCTGACATTATACGTAATATCTATAAAAAGGAAAAAACACTACGTGACTTTAAATCCTCAGGCCTAATCACTGCTTAAAGCGTTTTAGGACTTTGCGCAAAGACATTAAAGCGCAGACCGCAAGAGCCTACAGAAGCTACGTCCTAGGTACGGAAAACAAAATAACGTCAGATCCTAGTAATTTTTGGTCCTTTATTTAAAGCAAACAAAACCAGTCCCAAATTCCTCGCTCAACGAAATTCTCCAACAGATCTTACGACATCCCTTACAGCATTGTCTCAGCTTTTGGTGAATATTTCAAAAGCGTTTATACAAACTCGACCCATAGTGAGCATCCTTTTGTATCTGAACCTCCCTCAACTTACATTGATGTAGCAGCGTTCACGGCCAGCGATATCTTAGCAGCAAGTAAGTGTCTTAAGAATAAAATGACCTCCGGCCCTGATCTGATTCCAAGCTTTCTCGTTAAGGATTGCTCTGTTCTGTTGCCTTATTGGACCCTCTGCTTCATATTTTTAATCTTATCCTAAACACCGGCGTTTTTCCCGATATCTGGAAGCAAGCAAAAGTCTATCTTTAGGAAGGGCGACGCTGGCGTAGTAGAAAATTACCGCCCTATACCTATTCTATGCAACTTCTCAAAGTTATTTGAACTGGCGCTATACAAATTGATGTTTCCAACGGTTAAACCAATGCTTTCCGATGAGCAGCACGGCTTTGTTGCCAGTAGATCATGCACTACACACCTGGCATCGTTTTCTCAATTTGTGTGCGAACTCCTTAATGACAGAGGTCAGGTTGACGTGGTTTATACAGACTTTCAGAAGGCATTTGATCAGATTGATGATTTCATCTTATTAAATAAATTTGAGCGTCAGTTTGGTTTCTCCGATCGCTTATTAAAGCTTTTCGGCTCCTACCTGATTGACCGTTCCCAGTATCTGTCGGTTGAGGGCTTTAAATCTGCTTGTTTTACCTCCACCTCGGGAGTTCCTCAAGGTTCTACCCTGGGTCCCCTTCTATTTAACATATACATTAACGACCTTATCACTATGCTCACCTGCCAAAGGTTAGCATATGCAGATGACCTAAAGCTATTTTCCTGTATAAATCCCGCTGCCGATTGCGCTCTGTTGCAGTGGAATGTCGATATTGTAAGCCATTGGTGGAGTCTGAACAGACTTAATCTAAATGTCGCCAAGTGTAATGTTACCAGCTACTTTCGCATTAATAATCCACTTGTCAATTACTTCGCTAATGGGACAACTCTTGCCAGGACTAGCAGCTTTAAAGATCTCGGGGTCACCTTTGATGAAAGATTTTCCTTTATTCCTCACATTGATGACGCTGTCTCAAAAGCATCACGGATGCTGGGTTTTGTGCTTCGAAACTGCAAACTGTTTATGAGCTCCGCAACTGCCAAAATTCTTTAATACGCCTTTGTAAGGTCCAGGCTGGACTATGGTTCTCTTGTATGGTTCCCGATCTACGACTGCCACACTCAACTACTGGAATCAGTTCAACGGCGATTCCTTAAGTGTCTGGCGCTAAAAGATGATGGTGTCTACCCTACAAGGGGCTTTGTCCAGTATACACTGCTCACGAAGTATAATGAACTGCCTCTTGCGAAAAGGAGGGAGATGCAATCCGTAAAATTCCTATTTAAGTTACTCAACAACATTAACGATTGTCCTTCTCTTTTACAAAGAATTTCTTTCATGTACCACGCTCTGAATCCAGACAGCGACTTGCCTTCAACTTGGCTACCGCCCGATCCAATATACTATATCATAGTCCAATTTACTTTGTGTAAGAACTTTAATTCCATTGGTGACACGTGTGATGCCGGAGTTTAAATACAACATTGATTAAATCAAATACAACAACATGGCTAAATTGATATTTCTTCATTGTTTTCTTTTTTTTTTGTTTTCTATTGTATTTTTTGTTTGTAGTCTTCTATTGTAGTTTTGTAATTTACTTAAGATATACGATAACTTCTTTTTCTTTATATAACTTTTTCTTATATATACTTTGAATTTCCTGTAATTGGGTATTTAACCTGTTGGAAATAAAGGCTTATTATTATTATTTCATGTAGCGGGTACCTCCCGTACCTAATCCTGCAGGGATCTTTTAGGATCCCTGCAAGCAGCTAGCCGAGTAATCGCCGGGATAAGCGATTCCCCTCAGTAAGGCCAACAGCTTCTTGTAAGGTGGAAGAGCAAACTGAGGTGGGGTACTCTCTTGCCCTTGAGATGAGAAATCATTTCTAAAGGCGGATGAACTAACAATAGTCAACGGCTTGGGAATGCACAAGGCAAAAGGAAAACCAGTGCATTAAAGGTCCTAGAAGACATTCCTAGTAAAATCATGATGGCAGAGATGATGAATGGAAAACTTACTGATCATGGAATTCGGAGTCCAAGATCCGGCAGGGAAGGGCACCAAGAAACCTGCAGGGCCTTCCAGGTTGTTAACAAGCGAAATCCCTTCATTCTAAACCGAAAAAGAAACCGCAAACTACACATCGGTACATGGAATGTGCAAAGTATGTTCCAAGCAGGAAAAGCAGCAAACATCCTGAAAGAAATGAAAAGATTGAATATAGATAGATATACTTGCTTGCACAGAGGTTCGCTGGCCCGGTACAGGTGAGTGCCAAATGGATAATTTTCGCATATATACTCAGGAGAAGACACCCCAAAACACAGAAATGGAACCGCATTTATTATGAGCCAAGAAATAGTAAGTTCCTTTAAAGCATTTATAGCAATATCAAATAGAGTCTCATTACTGAAGATTAACAACCAACCGTGTCCATTCAACATAATAGTAGCATATGCACCGACGGCAGAAAGTAGCGAAGAGGAAATCGAACTGTTTTATGAAGGAATCCGAACGGCTTTGAAAAACACCAAACAATCAGAGATAACCCTATTGCTAGGAGACTTCAATGCAAAAGTCGACAAGGGAAAAGATGAAAGCATTGTTGGTAGTTACGTATTGGGCATTCGAAACGAAAGAGGAGAAAAATTAGTACAGTTTTGTAAAGAGATCCAATTTCCCATTATGAATACGCAGTTTAAACTGCCACCAAGAAGACTGTACACATAGAGAGCACCAGGAGACACGATAAATCACACAATAAGAAACCAAACAGACTACATTACAATTAATAAAAGGTTCCGCAACTCAATATCATCAGTACAGACATATCCTAGTGCAGATATTTCGTCTGACCACAATCTACTATCAGCAAAAATACAACTACGATTGAAAAAGATGAGAAAGAAGAATATAAACAAGACAACGGACATAAAAACACTGAAAACCGAAGAAATAAAACACAAAGTACAACAAGGGACTAACAACCAATTTGCAATATCCCTTCAAATTCCTAACAAACAATAGAAGACAAATGGAACAACATAAAACATACTACTGTCTCACTTGTCCTGGAACCGCAAAGAAAACAAAAAAAGAAGATATGGATGACAACAGAAATATTAGAATTGATGGAGGAGAGAAGACAGTTGAAAAATAGAGATGAAATAAAATACAGAGAAATAAACAAAATAATCAAAGAGAAAATAAAAGATGCAAAAGAGTCGTGGTTAAACTTGAAATATGCAGAGATTGAGGAATTAGAAAAAAACACGATTCATCAATATGCACAAGAAAGTAAAGAGACAGCAGGAAAAATTACATGACAACATTAATAAATGAAGATGGACTAGCAATTTGGGATTCAAACGAAAAGATGAAAACTTGGGAAAACTATATTAAAGAGCTCTTTCTTGAACACATAGATAATTCCATAAATATACCAACCGAAATAGGACCCCATATCACTAAAGAGAAACTACTGTTAGCTTTACGTCGCATTAAAGATGACAAGGATGAGGTTCATGTAGAGCTCATTAAACTTCTAGAAGAACAACACCTTGAATCCATACTGGACTTATTCAATGACATATATGTAACAGGTGAATTACCAAAAGATTTGTTAATATCAACAATTATTCCAATCCCAAAAAGTAGTAAGGCTAAAAGATGCAATGAATACCGATTAATCTCTTTAATGAGCCATATGTTAAAACTATTTCTTAAAATCATACATCAAAGACTATACACAAAAATTGAGGAATTTCTTAGCGACAGTCAGTTTGGGTTCAGGAGAGGATTCGGAACTAGAGAGGCGCCATTCAGTGTACAAGTGCTAATCCAACGAGCACGTGATGTTGATGTAGATACTTACGCCTGCTTTATCGATTATGAAAAGGCCTTCGACAAAGTGAAACACAGTAAATTGATGACCCTTCTGAAGAAACTAGGAATAGACGCTGCAGAACGACGCATTATAAATAATCTATACTGGCATCAAAAAGCGAAGGTCAAAGTGAATAATGAATATTCCAACATGATAAATATTCAAAAAGGAGTACGACAAGGCTGTATTCTATCTCCGTTACTCTTCAACATATACTCAGAAGACATTTTTAACAAAGCACTTGAATGGGTAGACTGCCGGAGTATCGATAAATGGAGTGGTAGTCAATAATCTACGCTACGCAGACCACACGGTATTACTATCAAGTGACGCGGAAGGACTTCAAACATTAATAAACCGAGTGACGAGTGTCAGTGAGGAATACGGACTATCCTTAAATATTAAAAAAGCAAAAATAATGATAATAAGAAAAGAATCTAGTTGCTCTCTTAATGATCAGTGGGACCACTCTCGGAAAATCAGAGTTAGGATAGAAAAAGCAAGAAGTGCCTTTAACAATCTAAGGAATGTACTATGCAACCTTACCCTAGCTGTAGATACTAGAACCCGCGTCCTACGCTGTGATGTCTTTTCGATCCTGTACTACGGAGTTGAGGCATGGACCTTGTCTGAAAACGCTGTGAAACGACTCGAAGCTTTCGAACTCTGGTGCTACAGACGCATGCTGAGGATACCTTGGATCTTACATATCACAAATGAAAGGGTGCTGCAACGGGCCAACAAAGAGAAAGAAGTCCTGCAAACCATCAAAATGACGAAGTTGACATACTTTGGCCACATTATGATGGGCGAAAAATATCGATTCCTCCAACTAGTAATGCAGGGCAAGATTGATGGGAAACGAGAGCCTGGCCGAAGACGAATTTCCTGGTTACGAAACTTGCGGCAGTGGACTGGTGAGACGTCAACAAATTTATTTGGAGCAGCGGTTAATAAAATTATCTGGGCCAGAATGATCGCCAACGCCACTTGAAGGCATGACACTAGAAGAAGATTATTATTATTATTATTATTATATAACATTCTTTACTGTGTCTACTTTTAAAACTTAACCCATTTGCATACCTTAAAATGACGTGCGCGGGGCGGTGGCCTGACAGTTCAAGTTAAATAAAAATAATTGGAGCCTTTTTTAAATTGAACTTACAATCTGTAAAATTCGTACCAGCCAAATAATGCTTATGAACAGTGGGATTATGGATTTGTTATTTGTGTACATTTTACTAATTGGGAATTCCACGTTTCATCCAAGAATCTTAATAAATCAGTTGAATTAATTCAGCTCATCGACGTTCATTCTTCGGCTATGCCAACACGATTTGGAATTCAAGCATGTTTAACCACTACAGAACGTTCTCATGTTAGCAACCCAAATTAAAATTCTTATGAAACTTATTAGGAATTTTTACAGTGTATTTTCGCTGCCGATATTTTAAAAATTATTTTTTGTATTAGTAAGGTTGGATTTTACCAATAGATTGAAAGAGGCGATCCTAAGGATCTTAATAAAAATAATCAGTATACTTTTAATAAATAAAACTGGGACAGAATGGGCCGAGTTTAGATTAGGTCAAATAATTTTATAATGCAAAATTAATTTTCTGTTTATTATTTGAATCGCAGGTTTGAGTTGTTCGTCTAGGCACTACGCTGGAAGATCTTTGCAAATATTTAGGGCGTTGAGAGTTCCGATAACTTCAAGGATGTTATCCGACATATTGAGTCGATTGGTGGAGACTGTAGCAGAACAGGGCGAAGATATGCAAGGTAAGATTACGAAAAACGCTACCTTAATCCGTATCAAATTGTTAAATCGAATTTTACATATAGCTTTTTTATTTGTTTTAATTAAAATGGTGGAACGATTTAATGGTCAATCTAAAACAATTTCTAGATATGTTTGAATTTAGAATGGTTACCAAACTAGAGAAAAACTAGCTTTGATGGAATAATTAAAGCAATGAACATTTTCGGAAAGGACTGTTTTACTGACTTTTTCTATTACTAGGCATATTCTCCTTAGGTAATAATCCATGCAATTATTTGGTAAACTTGGAAATTTACTATGCGATATGATCTGGTTATATTTTGTGGTTTATATTTCATGAAAAGTTCCCATCCGTCTCATTTCTAAAATATATTAAGGAGGCTCTGTCACTCACATCCACATATTAGGTTAATGTCGTGCTATCATTGAAATGAAAGTGTATATTAAATGCCGATGTAAAAGTCAAAAATATATATAGTGGGAGGCTTTGCAAGGGTTTTATGTTTGATTGATTTTTAGGTTATGTTACCGAGCTCCTTCTAACCCTCGAAGCGGCAGTGGACTCTTTGGAGTCTGATTTCCGTCCGCTGGACTTGACCAAAGAAATATTCAAGTCCACACCGAACTTAAACAATAAGGACGCTGTAGCTTTTAAGAAAAATCCAGATGGCACACCAACCAATGCTACACCTATTTTAAATCACTCAATTTCGGGTAAATATTTATCAGTTAATTTAATTATTAACAATATATTATATTTATTATTATTATGACCTAACAAATATGGAAAATGTATGCTCTCAAAAGATCTTTTAAGGGAGCTGGTCGGTATAAACAATAATTATTTCTTTAAATTATTTATGACCACAAAGGTGGGAGTGGTAATTAACTTTATAATTAACCACTTTAATTAGTGTACTGTATTAAAATAGGGTGGTGGGGGTTTTATTCATAGGGTGTGAATTGAAACATTTATTCTAGGTATTTCGTACTTTAATAATGCATGACTTAATTTGCATCAAATATGATAAATATATGCAATGATTTCTAACTACTTTCAAGCATTCATCATTTCACACATAAACTAACTAGGTACTGTGCATACTGCAACACGTTTTTCTTCCTGAAGTTAAAAGTAAAGATTTTTAATTAAAAGGAAACCTAGCCCCGGAGAGTCGTATTGCAAATGCCCGGCCCCGGTAGTGGAGTCGTTAGAGCGCCACCAGTTCTTTCCAACTAAACTGAAAAAGCTCCGCGAGTGTTGTGTAGGGTGGCTAGGCCCGCTTATTAAATTAAAAGGTACTCAATCTCAACTTAACAAGAAAACAAGAAAACACAATCTATAATTTAAGGAACAATCTATTTGCTACTAAGGTTTTGTTTTTGGGAAAACACAGCAACAATACTACGGAAAAATGGCAAGTTAAAGACAAAAGAATGTCAAATGACTATTAAATTCAACTAATAATTGGTACAATATGGTGATTGTACGGAGACCAATTCTGCTGTTAACACTCCGTACTGTATGCCTTACAAATGCACTAAATACTACAATAACTAAGCTAATTACACATAAAGTCCATTCAAGGCTATTGCGCTGTTACGTCAGAATTTCTGACGTCAAAAGAAAAGATCCGTACGTCTTAGATAGACTCGTACGTTATTTTTTACACTAGCCAAAAGATGTCTCTGTACCTGTTTTCTATTCCGGAGCACGTTCCGTTTTTATCAATTTTACATACTTATGACAATATTAGCCGCGTTCGTTTTTGTCATCTTTTTCCTCGACTTGCTCTGAAAATTTGACAGTCACGAGTTATGTGTATTTAAAAGGAAAACCCAAGTCACGTGCCTGTCAAAATGTTGGAGCAAATCGAGGAAAAAGATGACAAAAACGAACGCGGCTATTGTTTTAAACGTCTGGGCATCTCAATAATACTTTTGACAGTTCGTTTAATTTAAAATAATAATATGCTTTTTATCGTCTAAAATCCGTTTAAAAACGATTTTAAATGGCAAAATTGTATATATTACCGCCCTGGCGGTAGAATTGGTTTGCGCATTTCCGTCTCATTTGCCGAGATTTGTCCTCATATCGCCGCGTAAGATGTTTACACATCAAAAATACATTTTTTCTAGAGATATCATTTTTTAGTATTATCAAATAAATAGAAAACAAATATTACTTACAGCATCTTTTTCACATGTGAAATAATGCACTAATTTTAAAATTAAAGCTTGCTCTTTCTCACTGAACCGGTGGGGCATCTCAAAACGATTTTTATTAGCAATTATTAGCGTAAAACACAAACCAACTACCAACAAATCAATAAATGAATTAAATCTGTTATTTTCGTTATGATATTTTGACATTGACGCAAATCGATGTCAAAGATTCCAATTTGACGGACCAATTTAGTACATACGTTCATTGCATAAAGAAAGATGGAATGATATGACGTAACAGCGCAATAGACTTGAACGGACTTTATGTATGCGTGCGCTAGTAGCTGCACCAATTATAAATATAGCAATAATAATATGTAGCGATGAACGGCCACAATAATTAAATCAAATGACTCGATAAATTAATAAAAATAATAAAATTAGAATTAAACTATTGAAAACTTGGCTGTCAATGCTTGATTTATATTCAAATATTAGATACTATTATTAATCGGCAAGAAAAATAAATGATTTAATGAAACCTAGCTCTTTTGAGGCACAATCTATAGTGCAAAATTCATTATGACAAATCACAAAAAAAATAATAATACAGATAAATGCTTCTGTACGATACCCTTTAGATCCGTCAAACTCTGGTGGAGACGCCGGGCACCTGTTGGTACTACTATGGCACTGGCCCCGAGGGTAGAACCCGCAGAGGACTCGGCAAACAATTGACTCTAGTGTAGCCTGGTAGTAAAAGTGGTGGCCCGCTAATTGAAGTAGTAGTCATTTGAAGTAGTAGCCTGGTATTTGAACCCTGAAATAACCCAGTGCGCATTAGACAAAGCCCCCCTTACTTTAATAAAAAACTATAGCCCCCCTTGCATAAATATATTTTCTTTATAAAACAAATTTCCCCAAAAAATTAACCATGGACTTTCAGTGACGATCAGCAAATAAAAGAAATACTAAGGTACAGACAACTTGAATATAAATTTGAATTTGATCAGCAGGCATATGAATTATTGTAGTATGAGACTGCAAATGATCTTTACGAATGGTTTTAAATGGACACTTTGGACAATTGTGCCAAACTCCAGTGTCTTTCCCTTATTGATCAGCAGTTCTATGTGTCTTCACGTGACATTTTAGATTACCTTTCCAAGTTGTTTTATATGAACATTTTAATCAATGAAACCACTGAATTTTATCAGCAAGCTTATGAATTATGCTATGCGTTTTTAAAACACTTTTTTGGGTTGTTTTAAAGAGACGCTCTGGACATTTATGCCAAACTCTAATTCTTGATTAGTAATTATATGCGTATTTACGTGCCTTCTTAGGGTATCTTTTCGTTTTGCTTTATATGAACATTTTAAACATTGAAACCACTGTATTTGTGCATCCGGCTTACGAATTATGGTATGCCGTCGTAAATGTGGTTTCTGGATTGTTTTATAGGGACACTATGGACATTTATGCCAACGCTTTGTGTTTTCGTCTTGGTAACTAATCTGGTACCTCTTGAATTGATCCTTCAGTGCTTCATTCTTTGGGTTTCCATAAGAATGCTTCAAAAACTTGACTGAATGCTGCTTGATATCATCTTTGCAATTCGATTGGGATTGAGTATGCAACGTAATTTGATCCTTAGGCTTCTGAGCAAGTTCGTAGCTTGTTAACCTAAAAAAAAAATCAAGAAGCATTAAAAAAAAACCTAATATATACAAAGGTAGTAGGTATCTGAGTGCATCTTTAAAACAGGACTATTATTAATATTTTCCTTCACATTAAAAAGCCGTTTGACACAGTTCAACATAAAAACTAATTTGCTTAAAAAGCTTAAAATAAGCGACTGAACACTTACAGTGTTTCTTTAATGAAATTACGTTCATGGCGTTTCTTTAAGAATATAACGGTACTGCAACCTTTAATAAGAGATGTTAAGATGTAGGGAAGACCAGTTTGATCGTTGTAGATATATTGTATATTGTTGTGGACGATTCATCTTTGTGAGACAAATTGTTACTTATTTCTCCATCGCAATTTTAATCACAATTTCGATTTAGGCCCGCTTCGGTCCTGGCTCCAGGGTGTAAATTGAGTAGATGCTAATTTAGTGACTAAAGAAAGTGAAAATTCTAAAGAATTTGAAAATGCTTGACGTTCCGAGAAAGGGACACCTACACATAAACTAAAACTTTGAATTCTTCCAAAAACATAATACTTACTTATACATAGATATATAGCAACTCAAAACACAACAAGTATTTACCTAATAACACCTCAATATCACACTAACCTAACACACCAGTAATTAAATGATATGACATTATTCTTGTCATCTTGTTAAAGTCGAATTAAAAACTGCCAAGACTTTTTTACTGTTTTGCTATTCTTAACGTTACAACACAGTTTTATGCACAATCCACAATACCGAAACCGAATTTTTGCACTCGACGCACGTTTTGTAGGAGATGCTCGAGTTTAATCAACTCC
This sequence comes from Pissodes strobi, assembly GCA_016904865.1. Taxonomy (NCBI): domain Eukaryota; kingdom Metazoa; phylum Arthropoda; class Insecta; order Coleoptera; family Curculionidae; genus Pissodes; species Pissodes strobi. The sequence goes on along the minus strand of MU185735.1, from coordinate 81,825 downwards.
TGATGATGCTATAACATGGTTAGCGAAACGTGAGTCAAAAAGTGCAAGAAATTATGTTTCGCTATTGTGGACAAAACTGTGTTGTAGTGCATTTTGCTGTAGGTTCCAAATCCCAACTTGGTTACTTAACGCTACATTGCATTTGCTAATCATCTTCATTTTTATATTTCTCGTTCTTGACAACGGGGACAGATTTTTTTCCTCGAAACGTCAAGCATTTTCGTTTTTTTTTTAGCTTCTTTAAGATCACTAACTTAGCGCTTGTGCAATTTAGACTCTGGGGCCGGGAACGAACGGGTCATATAAAGAAATTGTGAAAAAAAATTAAAAATAGGCAGAGCGAATGCCGTTAACCCCAATAGCTCGATAAATACGGTGCATAGAAACACGGCATGTGGGCTAAGACGCAAGAGGGGGGACGCCTGAACAGGCCACAAGGATCTCGAGCACCTACTAACTTTTCGATGCAGGCTTCTGGCATGCATAATGGGGGAAACAAGAATAGGTATAAGTGTGGCATGGCCCTCCGCTCGTTTCGCTCGCTACGGGGCGCAACCAATTAACACTAACCCAAGGCATGCCCAAAATGATGAAAAAAAAACTTTTTACAAACATAACCTCACAAAAATAAAAATAAAACACCGACGGGAATTGAACCCGGGTCGCCGTATCACAGGCACAGCATCTGACAAGAGCACTTGAAAGCAACTCAATGCACCGTAAAGACATGAGTAAACTAGCATTTCAAATTTGGCCACCATTTCAGCGATTCTGATGGGCTCTTTTGCGCAGGACAGCGGCACAAAATCAGTCCGCTTGCACAGCCGAGAGTGTTTTCGGCCGCTCTAATCTAATTTTTAACAAGACATTTTTATCGGCAAGTCCAGATTTTCAGCACTTATTTATCACGTGTACTATGATTTAAGCTGCTAGCACAATCTATTTACCGGTAACGTAAACACTTTTAAAAATTTGATACGTATATATTTTATATCTTAAGTCTAATATAAAAGTGTCGTTTGAGGTTATGCCGTTCAATTGAACGCCATTTCCCCATTAGCCATGATTTATTTTTTTCGTACAGATATGCCCAGAAAACGTTAAAAGACCACACCTAGAGCGGCTTGGACCGAAGAAGATATTTTGAACGCAAGAACTAAGATTAAAAGCGGGATGCTCAAAAGACTAGCAGCGAACACATAAAATCCCATTTGCTACATTGAGAGATGAGACTAAAAAATCAAAAAATGGGCAGTTCACAACTGGATCGTAAACCAGTTTTAAATCAACAGCAACGAAACGAAATACTGGGATCACTATACTCTGGATTAAACGTCCCAGATTTGCACAAATGGACAATGTACAAAAAAAAAAGGTTAACACAGATAAGGCAATTAAGTCCTTAATTCAGACAAAAAAAACTGTAGCAATAATTACCTCGTTAGTGTGTGAGGGTTGCTAGAAAGTCAACGGTCTCGGTTTTATACGACGAACCTGTAAAGCCTCTAGAAGTAAGGGAAAAGACCATTAGCGTCATGGCGTCGTTCGCGTGCTTCACAAGCAATAGGGAAAAAAATTAATTCCAGAGAAAATGCTTACCTAGTACAGCTGTTAAATCCCGATAAATCGGTCGTGTCAAAACACAAAGATAAACCACAATATATCCCCAAAGAATAGGGTCGTATTAAATCACAAAACTAAATGTGGAGTCTCTATGACTGCACCCAAACAGAAAGCTTCTCTTCTCGCTAGAAGAACTCTCTATTTGTTTCCGCCAATTTGCCTTTCTCCTTCTACGAGATTAAAAAACTACGTCAGATCAAGAAGTAGTAATGGGCTGAAACATGCCAAGTCATTCGATACAAGGAATAATTTTAAGATAATAAACGACTTAGTTCTCGTTTATTAGGATGGTAAAACGATGGCGGGAGCCACAATAAATGAGCTGAAATTAAAATGGTTCAAGAAATACTAGAGCATATTCCCCAACAAAACGATAAACTTTTAAAAATTTAAATCGACAGCTGCAATTATAAGAAATAGCACATTCCTATTACTCGGAACCAACAACCGAATATTACAAAAACTGTAGCCTGCCGCGTGAAGAAATAAATATAAATACATCGAAGCAAATATCAGGGGTCCCCAAAAACTTATGAAATATTTAAACCGAAAATAAAATATGGATTTGACGAGTCTAATGAAACGTACAAGCGGGTTTCACTAACAAATCTCTTAAAAATATAAATCGGTTGGCTGGCCGTTCTACGGTAATGTAATATAAATTAAGCAAAGCTATCCTAATAACAATAATATCCAATTTAGTGATTGGATCAAATCTAAACGATGTGTGCTTCGCTTATCAACTAAAATAAATATAGTCACAAAGTGTTATAAAAGCTAATACAAATATATCCTTAACCTATATTTAGAATCGAGTTAATTCACATTAAGGAATACGGCAATTTTAAGCTTATTGTCAGCAAATCGAATCAATAAATTTAGAATTAATTATCTTCGAGGAGTATTTGCTACATGCGGCGTATAAAATGAAATTTAAAAATATTTGACACTGGCAAAATCGGACTGTTACAATACGGTTAACTATTATTAAATGTCTAACAAAACTTCTTTCTTTCCTGAATTTGATTGAACTTTCTTGTATTTAAACTAACTGCTTTCGTTCACACAAAATCCTTGTACTTTACGTCTTCGATTCTCTATATAGGGATACAGATAAGACTTCCAACAGTAGATTCCAATCTCGAGTACCGGAATGGATTTGTCTACTACGAATTTCCATCCGCCATTTTACCTTCTTCTGTCTTCAACCAGAGAAACGCTACGAGCTGTATTGTCTCAAAAACATGCGTTAAAACGCCCAAAGGAGTTCTTTATCCAAGCTTGGACAAAGAGAGCAGAGAGTACAGCAGATATTCTCTAAATATCTGTGAAAACAAATGAGAAAAATGGCCCAATCTTGGCGCCAACTGAGCTACAACTTTTTAGATGCGTTTCGAGTGAACGATTATACTGCACTGCACTAAACTAAACTGAATTTTTCCTACCGGCCGGCGGCAGACTAAAATAGAGTGGGATTTGCGCGGGCACGGAGTGGGCTAGCCCATTATTGCATTTGAGAGGGTAAAAAAATGCTCTTTCTTTATTTGACATATTGTTGTTTACACAACATTGATGGAGACAGGGATATATTGAATATAAACGTCTAAAAAATCGTTCTCCTTGACGGAGAGGGACAGCTTACTTCGCAGCGATTGTTGCATATAACGGCATCTATTATACCGACAATCCAGGTTCGGACTAAGGAGTAACTGAAATGTGAAACTTTAAATACACAAATTGTTGTTCGCCTGGTATGAAATAAGTTTATTCGGAGTTTAATTATGGCTCCTTCATACTACGGACATACAGGGCGTTATCACCAAACTATACGGTGAAAAACGGCATGGTTGGGGTGTTTCCCCAATTCATTTAAATTCGATGAAGCAATACTGCCCGTGTGCATGAATTGGCTCAAAAAATTAGTTGAAATTAATATGGAGAGATTCCAGTGGATGTCTTAAAAAGTAGTCAAAGCCATGATATCTTGGTATGGATCATATCTTTAAATTTTAATATTCAAGGGAGACTTATTATAACTAAGGATATTGGTAAGTTAGGTCACCATTCTGAACCCGTTCATGCGTTTATTTGTATAGACGTTAAAGCGTTCGTCACATTAAGCATCCATAATGTCACCCGAAATCCACTTTATTAACGAATTCATTGGGCTTTGTTTTGCGATTTAGGTTAGGCATTGGCCTATGTCTCGTATCCATATCCATTTTGGGACAGTAAATAGGGTGTCGGCCGAGTGGTTGACATCGATGTTCCACAATTATTTATCTATCTTTCACTGATGTATATAGTTCTTTCAGTCAGATGTGGAACAGAATTGAGGGTCGACACTTGGTTCAGTGTCAGCCAGGTATTCTCGATTTGAAGATGTGAACACTCATATTAGCTTAGTACAATATCTTAGGTTCGCATTCTTTTCTCCATACTTATAAGTATTATTGTCTTTCATAATTTAAAGGAGCCTGTGAGTAAGAACACGATGAAGTCTACATAATATGCACGTCTCCACTCTATCTTGTCACTTAGTGTCTCAGCAGAAATAGTTTTTGGACTGCAGAGGAAGGCAATACAATACAAGTTTTGGCTTATCCAAAGATACTTGCCTTTTCATCAGTGTTCATGCGGTTTAGATCATGCCTTTCTATCAGTGTTTATGTTATTTATGATATGCATACGATACAAGAAATAGAGACAGATAATTTACAAATAATCTAATCTTTCACTCCTATTTTGATAAATAAAGATCAATTTTTAGAAAACTCAAGGTTAGCTAAAAATTTGCATTACCGCAATCGTCTTTCTGCGGCACTCAACAAATAAAAGGAGAGTTTGTCAATCATTAATGATATTTGCAACAAAAATCACATCACCCCAAACTTGAATGAGTGCACCTTGTGCCCCAATTTAGTCAACAAGTATTACTGTTCTGTAGCAGATAACTTGACTAAAAGTATTCTACAGCCTGCTAATCCACTCAGCTTTTTTATCATCTAATACAATGGTCAGTAACTCCTTTTACTTTGTTCCTACAAGCGCAGAAGAGCTAAAAGAGACAATTTTGGGCAGGAAGAATAAGAATAGCTCTGATATTGATGGATTGTCTATTAAATTGTTTTCAAATTTGCCTGACGGAGCCTTGGAAGTTTTGGCTCATACAATTAATTTGTCATGGGAGTCTGGTGTCTTTTCTTCATATTTTAAACTGGCAAAAGTAAATCCACTACTGAAGGAGCCCTCAAATTATAGACCAATATCACTTTTATCTAGTATATCCGAAATTGTGGAGAAGCTTGTTAAAAGAAGGATCTTATCATTTCTAAACTTCAACCATGTGCTGAGTTTAGTTTGGTTTTCGGGAGAGCCACAATAGCAATGACGTCATTTTTCAGTTTTTGAGGGACTCTATTGTGGCATAGATAGAGGTGGGTTAACTGCGGCAGCTTTCTGTGACTTATCAAAAGAATCTGATTGTGTTGATCATCACATTCTGCTGCGAAAGCTTTATCAATATGAATTTCGAGGTATAACGCTTTCATGGTTTCAGTTCTATTTGTACGGACGTCGTCAGAAGGCATGTATTGGATCAACTCCATCTGAGATTTTGGAGAACTCTTGTGACGTTCCTCAGGGGTCAGTTTTGGGCCCTGTTTTATTTCTTATCTTCATAAATGACGTTGCTTTATCAAATGTTGCTGGTAAATTTACTTTATATGCTGACACCACAATTCTATGGCACTATGCTCACCCTTTGAGTCTAAACGACCTATTCAGGTAGATCTTCATGTGCTCAAGTAGTGTGACTAACCTGCTCTTATTAAACTTGTCAAAAACAAATAGTCTGTCGATTAGGTGTGATTTGGGACTTTCCAACCTCCACAATGTGTCAATTGAACACCGGCCTGAGACTTTGAGTCATTATTGACTCTGAATTGAGTTTTAAGTCTCACATTGCAATTATTTCAAAGAAAATTTCATCTGGTTGTTTTGCAGTAAGGCTGGTGGAGCTGACGCATTCCTTATCCAGATTCCAGATCGGTTTATTTTGCGCTTATTGAGTGGAGGTTGAGATGTGGAATCTGTTTTTGGGGGATGTCTAGTCATAACCTAGTGGAATCTCTTTTTATTGTACAAAAGCGAGCTATTAAGTATATTTGTGCTGCAGACCATTGTTTATTAATGAAAAAAAAAAACGTTATACAGGATATTTATTTGGAAACGGTTACACTTGTGCATGAAAACCGACAAAGACTGTTGCCTCGCAATGTTTTCCACACCACCCTAAATGTTTCGGACTTATTGCTACTAGTTCCTCGCTTACCATTAGTAAAGTGATCAATTATTTATTAAAGTATCAAGGTGTATAATCATTTACCATTAAATTTAAGACGCTTAAATTCTCTAAAACTATTTAGAAGGAAGGTTAGGGGACTCCTAGTTGATAAAGCTTATTACGGTTTGAGCAAGTTTTACCATGAGAGTTTTTAGTTTTGGTTTTTCAAGTTTTAATTTGTCAGAATTTTTGTCTTATTTTGTCTTCAATGTTTTATTTTTTCCTCAATATTTTATTTAATTTAAGTTTTATATCTTATCAACGTGTCTATTTTATTTTTTTTTTCTTTGATTTATAGCCCAAACCTTTTTTTTAACTTATATTATTGTTAGATGTTGTTATTACTATTGTGATTATCCTTTGTCGACAACATGTCATGCATTTGATAATAAAGCTGCCTTTTATAGTGTGAACGAGTTCGATTATTTCAACAGTGATTTTTATGCATATATATTATTAACTTGCTTTGCATTTTAACACTAGTATATTCTCATTTCGTTCCTAAATCTATATTATGTTTTGATGATTTGCTTTCATCGAGATATCTTGCATATAATAAACATATACTGTGTAAAATAGTTCAATTCTTCTGACAATATTTAATGTATTTCAGTGGGACATGCTAGAAGTACGAGCTACTCAGTATCGTATGGGTTCCGGAAAAGTACTCCGGGAGGTGATGAGAAAAGAAACAGGAACAACACGAACGACATCGAACAAAACAGGGCCAAATTTTCATCCAATTTGTCTCGATCAAGATCTGCCCAAAGTTTGAAAATGTTGGGTAAGTATTTTTTTAAAACTAATAACTAACTTAATGAAAATAATAGCAACCCAGTTGAAAACATAATACATATTTCTTAATAGATTGATGATTGATGATGATTGATCTATAAATATATATGTTATGTTCTATATTGTGGCGGATCGATCTTTTAGTGGTAAATATTTGCTCTTTACGCCAGTTGAACCCGTAATGGATAGGGTCTAGGTGCCAGAGTATCAATTGACACAAGAATAATTTATTTACCTTAAAAGATATTTTTCGTTTTGAGTGCCAGCCTCTATTTTTAAAAGTAAAAATCTGAAATTGAGGGTATTCAATACGAAAACAACGCTCACAACCGTAAAATTCGATCAAGTTGTGGTAGTGGTAAATATTTCCTACTAAAATATTGTTGATATTGAATATTTGTTTTAATTGCGGTTTTTCTTCGCTTTTTATATATAAATTTGGGTTTTTAAGTAGTTTGGATGACTTGGAAAAGCCTATTTTAATAATTGCATCTCATAATTAGTATATTGTACCACCTCTTCTATCTCATTCACAACTTTTTGCATGAATTCTTTAAGATTGCGCTCTATAAATTAACCTTTCTATTATTTGGATTCTACGTGCTCTTATTTAAAGTATAAAAATATTTATAGAAAGTTAGTTTGAGTAGCCAGAATAAATTATTTTAAAATTCGGATTGCAGAAACTCCCGATCCAAGATTTGAACTATTTTTACATACATTTTTTAAGCGCAGTCAAAGGCTTAAGATAAATCGCAAAATATGGGTGCATCAATATGTCATCAACACTTAGCAAAGCGCAGGAATTTATACGGATCTTTTTTCGTATCAGAATGAATGTGATATTTAGGAGACCACTAAACGTTAGAATATTCAAAATTTTACAACTAAGGAGACTTACTTTTTTCACTCTGGTAATCGGAACTGGGAATAGTTTCTCAAGATATTGCCTAGTGGTAGTCAATGCCAAGTAAATAATTATTATTATTTTTTTAATTTAGGCGATTCAGCAACTCAAGACGACAAACTTACGATACTAGCCCAACTCTTTTGGTTAGCCGTCTCTCTGCTAGAATCAGATTATGAACATGAGTTTTCCTTAGCCGTCAAGCTGCTAGCAAGGGTGATGCATAGACTGCCTCTGGATAGGCCAGATGCCAGAGACAAGGTCGAGAAATTACAGCAACAACTTAGATGGAACAATTTTCCTGGAGTACACGCTCTTCTGCTTAAGGTAACCTTCTTTTATTATTAGATCATAATTCAGTATAAACCTTATAAACTGAACGAGAAAAACATTTTTTTCTGTATCAATTAGTTTGTAATCGAAAAGTGCTTTTGACATTTCTAAACATTATGTGAGACATATTGGGATTAGACACGATTCCAAAACGTTAATTTGGGAAATATTTTGCTAGATAGCATAGAAACTAGTTGCTGAAACAATTATAGTTAGAAATCTATATTTAGTCTTTCTGTTTTTATTATCATTTAATCAAAATTCCCTCTTATGGAAACAATATCCGTTGATCAAATTTGCATTTAATATTTCCCATTTTGAGAATTACATAATGTTTTTGTATTTTTCATACATCATGTGCTTTTGAACTAAAATTTGTCTAAGTAAAAAGTTGTTTGTAATGATGCGCCTACTTTTATCTGAAACGGGTCTCTTAACTCCATAAATTTAAATTTTCAATTTATTCATTTATTGTCTTAACAGGAAAATCCCAATAAAAGACAATCAAAGCATTATGAGTAATCATATAGAACTGATAAACTAAGCAAAAAAAACAAGAAAAACAAAACACAAAATAAGAGAGAATAAATAATGCAGCACAAATAAACATCTTAAAAAGATAAACTAAAAAAATAGACTATAAAATGTCTGAATTTACAATACAAAAAAAAAAGAGAGAAAAAATAAAGAATAAAGGATAAACCCAAGGCAACCCACCACTAACCAAATCAAAAATTTTACAGTTGCAAGGCCAAAATCATTGAGTAATTTTATTTTTGAAGAAAGTTAAGGTGCCATTAAACAGATCAATATCATTGTTGTCCTGCAAAATATGAAGCCATGCACAGACACGATAAAGAGGTGCATCCGTGCTAAGTTAGTCGGTATATTTTCAAGATAAAATTTAAGGTGCAAGATTGCTCCCTTGAGGGGCACCGCTTAGGGTCAGATAACAGTTGGACTTGAAACCATTAAATTCAACAAACTGATGAAGTCCCATAGCGAGCCTTTTTTGAATAATAAGACCATGGTCCAACCGATCAAACGCTTTCGAAAAATCGGTATACACGTCATCCAGTTGCTTCCTCTTTCCAACTGCTTTGTATGCTTTTTGTAAGAAACATGTCAGATTTGTTATTGTTGACCTTTTACAGAAGAAACCATGTTGTTCTGGCGAAATTTGTTTTTTTAATTGGTGAAACAAGCTGTTGTAGACACACACCTCAAAGGCCTTGGACAAGCTGGACAGAATGGAGACAGGTCTATAATTTTCGATATTGTTGGTTGACCGCTCTTATGTACTGGAGATATTTTAGCAATTTTCCAGAGCTCTGGAAAAGCACAAGTTTTTATGGCTGAGTTAAATATATGATGTAAGGCAATGTGAACAATCACGAAGAATGAAAGAAGGAATCCTGTCATGTCCCGCTGTGAGTTTGTTTTTCATCCTTTCCAGTGGAGTCCTAACCTCATTCACTGTTAAAGGGTAGAGTATTATATTTTGGGAGCCAGCGTCACTACTAGCATAAGTAGAGGGAGGATCTGAGTATTGTATATAGGCACTTTTAAAGAAATCGGCAAAGGCATTGACAAAGTTTTGAGGTGCCTCGAGGGTGGATTGACCAAGAATCATAGATCCAGGCAAGCGATATTTACCCCGCAAATGTCTTAACGTATTTCCAGAACTGTTTTGGATCTTTCTTCACAGAGGATTCAGCTTGTTTAATGTAGGATCCGTAAGCAACATCAATTTTGGTTTTGGTTGTGTTAAATAAATGAGGTGTCGCTTGGTCCGTCCATTTGGGAGCATAATGCATATTAACTATGGTTAAAATTCGGGCAACTGCCTTCTGTCTAGTGTAAATATGCTTATGCCATCATCTAATATTTGTATAAAAATTAGAACAGTGTCATTCTGATTAAAAGTTTTGCCACATTTACTTGAAGTAGCCCCATTTGAAGCGGGTTATTAGGGGAGACGAGAAAATATCGTACCATCAAAATAGACCTGCTTTTCCCGGATCCGTTGTAAGGCTAGGGCATCGATGCAATCATTTCGTGGTGAAAAAGTCGTTGGTAATGCAGGATATTGGATTTCGTCTAGATTATTATGGGCATTTGCATTTTTTGATAAGATGATATTCACTGAAAGAAAGCTTTTTAAATTAATTTAGGAAAGTCGCGTTAGAGTATATAGACCACTCGTTTTCATGGCAGCTATGCTCAAAATGTTGAATCTGGCGGTAGATCAGCATCAGCAGTAAAAAGGATGGAGTTCAAATGACGAAAGGCAGTTTCAGTGTGGATGCCTATATAATAAATAATACAGACTTTCTTACTTCCATCCATAACTGATCCAAAATACTGCGCGGATAGTATCGGAATGAATGGACTAACACAATTTGCCAATCCTGCCTTAGCCCTAAGCCTCCAAAGGAGTCTAGAGATTTATCCTATAAAAATATATCGGGCCTTCTAATATGAGAAATAAATAGTGTACTTTATTCGGTATTTCTCATGCAATGTTCACTTTCTGTTCACATGCTTCAGAAGATCTCCGCTTTAAATAAGTATTCTTGCGGTAATATTATTACGCCTCACTAGATGGTTTTTAAGGGGAGCAATTTTTGTATATTAGGTTACACAGTAATGAACTAGCCTTTATCTATTAGATATAAGTACTTTTGGCGCAGATCGATGACATTGGTGGAAAGCCACTCGGTTTTACCAGTCGAGCAGTTGGGTTTTAGGCCCGGACACAACACCAGTCTGCTCGCCGCGATAATTACATCAGATGTTTTTGCTGGGTTTAATCGTGGGTTGAACACGTCGACGCTTTTACTCGACATGGAAAGGGCCTTCGACACAGTTTGGCACTCCGGCTTAATTTACAAGTTTTTCGCTATTCTCAATCTTCCGTTGTGCCTCACTTCATTAATTAATTCCTACATTTCTGGACGTACCTTCCAGGTGAGGGTTGAAGGCAACTTTCAACCCCCAAAAATCTTGTGTCCGGAGTGCCGCAGGGCACTATCCTATCACCTCTCCTATACTCCTTATACACTGCTGACACCCCTAAATTCCACAACACAAATTTAGCCCTTTACGCAGACGACACCGCAATCTACTGCCAATCTTTCTACGCACAACGCACCAGACAGCTCCTCTCCTATCACATGCGCATCCTTATTCCCTATTATGATCTTTGGAAGTTGATAATAAATCCGTCAAAAACAGAGCTTATTACTTTTACCCGTTAGCATACCTTCAACTTCAACTTCAAACTTTATTCAAGTATTGAATACAATATATATAATTCGTTACGTTAGCAGGTACCGTAATAAGGACGAAAAAACTTTGTTTGTTTATATTTTATATATAATAATCCATTCATCTATTCTATTTCACAATACAACATATATGAGTATTTTTTAATACTCAGACTAAAATCGGACTAAAACCAAAATACATAACATGACATCTCGAAATAGGCCAACATAAACTGATTTAAGAAACACATTAAAATTTAAGAAGAGAGATTAAAAGTAGGAAATTAGAGATGATATTATACAATACAATAGCTTAAAACACATATCAGAACATCACAGGACTATTAAGGAACTCGTCTATACTATAGAAGGCTTTACTCAAAAGTAAGGTCTTAATTTTATTCCCAAATTGATTGTTACCCAGCAACTTAACATTAGCAGGCACCCTGTTATAGAAAACTGGAGCAAAGTGATTTACTGAGATACAGCTCCTGTGTAGTCTTAGAAATTCCAACCGAATGTTGTGTCCATTCCGAGTGCCATACTGGTGATAAATATTATTTTGGCTATATCTGGTAACATTAGAGTGGGCATAAAGGAGGCACTCCAAAATGTATCTACTTGATATAGTCAGAATTCTTAAATCGATAAAAGATCCTCGAACATCTCCCTATACCCTAATCCAGCAATTACACGTACTGCCCTCCTTTGCAGCCCAAAGATGCGGCCTGAATGAGCAGAATGACCCTAAGCCAGAATCGCATACGCACCCACAGACTGAAAAATATTATGAAATGCCTGTAGCAACACTGCTGGTGGCAGAATCTTGAAGAGATTCTTTCCCGCTATCATATCAATGTGCCCCTCAAAAGTCAGGAGAGGGTCAAAATGTACTCCCAGAAATCTCACCGTTTTAGCATTACCTTCGGGGATCTCTCTCAAACTAAAAGTCATGCATACTGTTTTATCTTCATTCATTGTCAGCTTATTTGCACTAAACCATTATTGCAATCCTTGCACTTCTCTATTCACCTCATTCACCAATTCATTTAGATTCCCACTACAGCCAGCCAATGTAGTATCAGCCAAACAGCCAAAGTCTATAGCTTGGTGATGCACTTTGGATATCATTTATATAAATCAGAAACAGAAGGGGTCCAAGTATGGATCCCTGAGGCACCCCATGCCTCATATCCAGTCTATGTGAAGTTTCACCCTTAAAATATGTCTGCTGTTTCCTATCGTGCAAATAACTTCCCATTAATCTTACACTATTATGCCCTATTCCATATGCTTGGATAGAAGTACAGAGTGGGAGACACAATCAAAATCCTTCGAGAGGTCACAGAGCTCCATGGGCATACTGACCCCTCTCGAAGGCATCCGCCACATACTCCAACAAATCTGTTATAGCCAGGGTAGCAGAGTATTTTACTCTAAAGCCAAACGGGCTGGCTGCAAAAAGATTTTTTTCATCAAAATACTTGTAAAGTTGCTGTTTTAATATGAATTCTAAGATCTTGGATAAAACTGGAATAAGAGATATTGGTCTATAGTTATTTGTATTATTTACTGACCATTTTTTAAAAACTGGTACCACCTTAGAAATCTTAAAACACTCTGGAAAGACCCCATTTCTGATGCTTGCATTAAAGAGTTTTGTGATACATGGTATCAAATGATGCTTCATTTGTTTTATCAAGAAAACATTCATACCGTACACATCCCTACTGACCTTGTTTTTATGAGCATCGATCGCATCTCTTACCTGCACAAATCCAACCTCACCAAACTCAAAGTTTAGATTATTTTATGATCTGTCTGGTAGATATTTTTGGAAGTTCTCTGCTGTTTTTGGTATAGATGCTATTATCACCTCTGCTACACTGGAAAAAAAGTAATTAAACTCATTCGCAGTCAAACTCACTTCCCGATCAGACACT
>MU185735.1:28716-46276 GCA_016904865.1 Pissodes strobi | reverse complement strand
TTGACGTACTTGTAACCTCTTCTCTCCGCGAAGAATACTTCATAGTCTGGTCCCTTCACAATCCAACTTCTGACACCAAATGTTTCGTTCTTCCGTGGGTTCTGAACGAAATTACAACTTTACTATTTTAAACTAATACTCTCTTTATTCTCTACCATTGTATACAATTAAACACACAATACTACTCATAACTTCACGACTAATATAGCTCTTTACAATTCAACACTCGCGGCTTAGTTAACTGCAGCTCGCCGCTATCCGCTATTTATATATAATCTGAAATCTATCACGTATACTCGGAAAGAAGCGAGGCTACTCTATATGATTCTCGACCAGGGCATCTAGAGAATTCCACATTCGCGGCCAGGGATGACTCATACGTAGACGCGGCAAGGCCAGTTGTATAGGATAGCACAAAAACATTCGGATGGTTGCTAGTCGTGACAATATTGAAACAGTTTTCCTAAACCTATTATCGCTTGATTAAATTGACATCGTAAAAAGTACCAGCTTTGATTTTGATGTTTTAGGGACGTGTAAGAGAATGCCTAGTAAATCTGTTGACAACTTGCGGACAGAGAGTAGGTCTGCCAAAGAGCCCATCGGTAAGTAATTTAGATTTTTCCAGTGAAAATTATTCGATAGCTTGTAACTTTTTTCGTAATATGAGCCAGTTAATACGGAGTAATATAAATCAATGGTTTGGTTGAAGGTCCTGGTTATATATGAGCGACTTACGCGCTTAGTTTCTCGTTAGATAGCTACACTAGCTGTAAGATCATTAACTACAGCATTTTTTCGCGTTTAATGGTCGATAGGAAAATGGGGCTCCAATCCGAAGGACGCCTTGTTAATTCAATATTCTCTCATTCAAATACATTCTCAATTTGAATTTTTAAACTATCGGATATTAACTTTGTTAACTGTTCCCGTATTATTTGGGCGGTATCTATATAACTGCCATTAATTAATGTTTACAGGTAATATTCAGCCAAACTTCAGACCTGATCGAGAGGCAGTCCAGCATGGCCTCCAGTACAGAAGAAGTGTCTGCAGGGAACAACGACATGAGCGGCGGGTCCAGGCGAGATGATGCCGCAACAGAATTTGGGGTTTTCAAAGATTTCGACTTTCTGGAATACGAGAGCGAAAGCATAGAGGTAAATGTAATATTAAGTGACCATGTGACATGACAGATTTCTACAATAATGTTTTTTGTCTCTAAAAGTTTAACATCAAATTACTTAGGTACTTTCTCAAACCAAATACAAGGATATTGCATTTTTATAAATTTGATAAATGGGGGATATTTACAAAATACATCAACTGATACTTCTGATATATTCATGTAATAGTTTTACTATCTAGAAATCTCCATCTTCATACACATATTGATATATTTGTTGTTAATTTTACTTGCTTTAGATAAGTGATTTATAAAATATCCTTAACTATATTTTAGGGTGAGAGCACTGACAACTTTAACTGGGGCGTGAGACGGCACCAATTCAGCCAAGGCGAGGAAGATCAAATCGGCGTGAAATTGGAAGACAGTCTGAGCGAAAAGACTCCCGTTTTGACAGTAAGAAAGGTACACGTGTGCCCCTTTAACCATAATGTGAGTCTGCGTCTAGTATCCCGTCTTTTTTCGCTACATTTTGTTGAATTAGGCACTGTCAGCTACGTGTTTCGCATTCGTATGGGTGGTAAGCTGATGTTTTGTTCTCTTATCTGAGGAAGTAAATCTAGCAGAGTAGTGAAGAATTCACTAAAATTATCTTTAACCTTATTACATTTTTGAGACTTGAGGTTTAATCTGTAATAATATGCTACAGGCCTTTTATCCATATATAATTAGTAAATACATTAAAATTTGCATTCACTTTTATTTTACATACCGGTTGACCGTGATGTATTTGTGTCATGGGTTAAAATTCCATTTTACGCTATGTATGCTGCAAAATTCTTTTATTTCTGTTTCACTTAGTAACCTCTTCAGTTCTTCAGACAATTCTTTATTTGCCAGTTTAAAATTTCCTTCATTATCATTATACATTTCCACCGAAAAACCTCTCATACAACCAAATTGTCTTAAAACATGTATAAAACTGTTTGCAGAGAGATCATGTGAAATTTCCAAATGTACCGCTCTAATAATCATACAAGTAAAAATAACTCCTTATCTTTTTTCTAAACTCCTTTTAACAACAACTTTTATAGGTCCAAAGTAGTCTACACCTGTCTTCATGAAACACCTTATTGTTGGCTCCAAACGACAAATTGGTAATTGTCCCATTAGTCGTGGTTCAGGAATTGCCCTTTTAATTTTACATTTTTGACAATTTCTGAAAGTATCTTTAACTGCTTGTCTTGCTCTTAAAATCCAATATTTTTCTCGTATTTGGTTTAGTACTACTTCTTGCCCTTGATGAAAACAATTTTCATGAAAATAGCTTATCATTAATTTAGTAATGTAATGTTTTGGGTCTAAAATATCTGGACGTTTTAAACTCCTCTTCTGCGTCTATTAAATTTTCGAGTCTTCCTTTTAATCTAATCATCCCATGTTTGTCAAGTTCTGGTGATAATGTCCAAAGTCGACTATTTTTCTGAACGCAATTTTTAGTTTGAAGATGTTTTATTTCTTCCGAAAAATGGTACTTCTGCTTCTTGTAGTTCATGTAAGTTTGACCGTCGTACGGTTCAGTCGGGTTTATTGTGCTCCGCACCGTCACGCGTCGCGTCGGTTTTTGTTTTGTTTTGTCTGAATTTTCTTGACCAGTCACCCAATACGCGACAATACTTGTGTTTGTTTTCTTTCGTATTTTTTTTTTCTTTCCTTTGTACTCACGATTCAAAAAAAAAATGTCTATGTACAAGTGCGACAATTGCCTTAAAGAATTTCCCGACAAGGACAAATATAACAAAGTGCTCTGCAGTGGCGAATGTCGCAGATATTTCTGTATGCAATGTACGGGCCTTGATAAAGCAACTACCAAGACCTTGCTGCTGGAGAAATTTAATCACCTACGTTTCTTTTGTGCCCTGTGTGACTCTCCAAATTTGAGATATCTCAATGATAAAATTTCTAATTTATCATAAAATCAGGTTCCTCAGGAGATATTTGACTCGCTGGCCGACCGTGTGAGTAAATTATCAAACAATGTACCGACTATTTCTGAGATGTATGATATTTTATTGAATAACTAATCTAAATGGAACCTTTTGGAGAGGAAAATAGACGATATGCACAAAATGTCTGAAGTGTTCTCTATTTGTAACCCTCATTCTCTGTTGAAATCGGTAAGGGAAATGGAACAGAATGTATTTACTATTTCTCAAATTCTACTCAACAATACAGAGGAAACCATCAAGATCCAGGTGCAAGACTCCTCGTCCGCTGATATTAAGAAGGGTATTGATACCTTAAAAAGCAGCCTTGCAAATGTTACCACCTTGGTTAGGGACTTAAATTCTAAAGTTGCTAACCCAAAACAACATAGTGCTTTACCTACGATGACACGCTTTACTTCTACGTCGTGCTCCACCCAAACTACGTCAACGGAATTTGTTTCATATTCCACTCAAATGGAACTGCCTACTGAAGTTTCCTCAACTCCGCAATTTATAGAAGTGTCCAAAGATGACACTACGTGATCGTAGAACACCTCCCGGCAGGATTTACTTCAAATAATATCGTGCACTATGTGAAGGAAAAGTTGAAAACATCAGAATTTATTCGATGCTATAACCTGTTCAGTCAGCGCAATGTCTCCAGAGGAACTACATTTAAAATAGGGACCCTATCAAGAAAGTCCGCTGAGAATTTGTTCAACATCAATATCTGACCACCCGCGGCTCAAGTTAGATGGTCATCGGAATCTGAAATCCCTCAGAAAACTACAGAGCTCTATCTAACTCCCTCCACCAAGGCGAAAGTGACTAGCAGTCCGAACTCTGGCAATCTGCGGGACTTTCCCTCTCCAGTCAGTGAGGCTAAGGCACACAAGGTAACTACAGTAGCTTCTGACAACCAAGCTATCGCTGCTTGCAAAACTAATGCCCTTATGAGCGATGTCGAAATTAAACTGTCTAAGGAATCACCCCATAAACCGTCCTTCTCTCTGGACCCGCTGACTCCCCCAACAGTTAAATTAACACAGGCCGCCAGTAAGTCTAACCACTCTAGTAATCGTTTCCTTATGGCAAGGCTAAGGGAACCTGTTATCTTCAGATCCATTAGGTTGTACCTTGCCTATTTGTATGATCAACCTGCCTCGGTATGCTACGAGGGATTTACCAACATAAGCATCAGACTATTCCTAGCATCTGAAGGACTGCCAATCCAGGATGACATATTACGGAAGGTCTACCACGACTTTCATGTCACATATGGGTTTAAACACACTGTGGAAGAAGATCTTTGTACCTACAGATCCCATGTTGTTTCGGAGAGGACGATTCAGCTTCAGAAGTCCAGAGAGGGTCACCAAAAATACTTCTCCAGCGGCTCCCCGAAGAAAAATTTTTAAGCAGCTTGACGTGTCCTGAGCGACTAGATCCCTCTAATCCTGACGCCAGATTTAGTATGGTTCTTATTAATGTTGCCTCATTATGAAATAAGACTGATGAATTGTTTTTGTTTTTGGAGGAATCAGGGTTCCCCCAACTAGTTGCAATTACAGAGCACTGGCTGAGTGAGAATGAACCGCTTTATGTTGAAAAGTACTCCGCAATAGCCAGATGTAATCGGAAAAACTCAGCTCGTGGGGGAACACTGATTCTTTCCTTAAGCGAGGGCTTTTTACCTGTAACTAAATTTGATCATCTCCAATCGGATAACTGCTTTAAATTTTCCATTGTATACAATAAGAACTTTGATTTACACGTAATTCGTATATATAGAGCGCCAAATTCCGATCTGCAATTGTTCTTTAATAACCTGCTAAGCTTGTTAGATTGTCTGCCGGTGAAAGCCAAGAAAATTTTGTGCGGTGCTTTAAATATTGACTACGCTACCGCTTGTGCTGCCCAAAAATCATTAATTTCTATTTTTGACTCTTTTGGTCTTTCAATGCATGTCTCTCCTCCAACTCGGATTTCTAGCAATTCCTCTTCTATCATTGACTATGTAGCGTCCGACTTTCCTTCAACTGATGTCCAATCGACAGTAACTAGCGGGGGTCTCTCAGATCATGAGGCAGTAATCTCCAAAGTCAATATATTTTATAGGCCCTCAAAAAAAACTCGCCACCTAGGTAGAATCTTCTCAGCCTCCAATTTTTCATCCTTTCGTAACCTTTGCCTAAAGACCAACTGGAATTTTGAATCAGGTGAACTTGATTCTGACTTTAGTGGTTTCTTAAATAAAATTATAATTGCATTCAATAAAGCCTTCCCGCTTAAATCCATTAAACCTAAACCACAAGAATAAATAACAACCAGAAGGCTGACTCTCCTTGAAAGCCGTGACGTTTCACAAATTTGGACGCCATTTAATAGCGGTAGAACACAGAGGCGTATTTAATAATTTCCGGTTGCGTTTATTCAGAGACGTATTATTATGTTTTTAATTTTAAATCATATCATGTAGCATTTATTAATATTACTCGACAGTCAATGGAAATGTATAGATGGAGTATTTAGTTTCAAACCTAAGAAGTACAAAAGGAAGTAAAGAAAAATAATAAGCTATGCTAAAGCTGGCTTTCTAGATTGACATAACATAACTTGTGTTATGTTGCCCGTGAGCCGTAAAGCGAAAATACTAACCTTGCAAACTTCATAATTTCCTTTTAAATTTTTTAAAGAAGTGTATTATAGAGTCTTATGTATATTCATTTATAAATCCTTACCATTCGCATAAATAAAAAGCATACAAAAAGCCTGAACAACAAATTTCATTGGATGCAGCATATGTCATCTCTCAAAAAGTAAATACAATAATTATAAATCTGTGTTTTCATTGGTCGAACATAAGCACATAGCATAAGAAATTAAAAGTTGGTGAACTTCTTATGTCGAGCTTATGCTATCTCGATCTATAAATTCCCTGACTTAAATTTGAATGTTTTACTTTTTATGCTTATGCTATGCTATGCTTATGTTATGTCAATCTATAAATCCAGCCTAAGAATATATATTTATTCATGTCTCCATATAATTAGTTTGTTTTTATTTGAAGTTTTAAAATTCATGCTTATCTTTTTTAAACTATAATATAATTTCATACGCAGATACAAATTTATTACGTATTCTATAGAAGTAGTACATGGATATTTAAAATTAATATGTTTACATATATTTTACATTTCTTCAATAAAATGTGATGTGCCATATTTTTAAAAACATTAAACAAATAGAAATTCTAACGAAGAAATAAAAAATACAAACGTGTCATGTGGCATCTGAAGATTTCCAAAAATATCTAAATCCCTATTTTCATAAGCACGCAAATGGCAAAATTTCGATGTATCATCCAACTCACTGTGTGCTTTTACATATATAATATCTTATATTTATCACATGAATGTATACTTAAATATTTTTTAATTAAATAACCACAAACATATCGAAGTACATTTTGCTCTATCATTATTTTAGTATAGTCTGTTCTAATGGCAAGAGGTTTTTTCTTGCAGCTGGTCCTTTGGAAACGTGATAAAACTAAGTTCGGGCAACGTAACTACGGCTTTTGCATTTCCTTGAGGCACAAACTGAAGCAACGCTGCTTGAAGTTGCCATTTCTAAGTTGAAAATAAATGGCACATCCAAAAGTCAATGAAAATAACAACAAACACCAAGTCAATAAAAATAACAAATCACGAACAGCTACTGTTTTCGGAAAAATGCAAAATAAGACTGAACTATGAACGCCAATGTGTTGGCAGGTTCTACCGCTATTTTAGGTTAGGGGCTGTTTCCCGCGCAAACTCTGACTTAACCTTCTGGTTGTTATTTATTCTTGTGCCTAAACGTCACAAACCATGGACTACGAAAGGCTTACGCATATTTGCAAAAAATATGCGTTCCCTCTCATACATAAAAAAAATGACTAACTCCACTCAAGTTCTTGAATTCATTTCGAATTATAGGAAGATCTACCTAAAACTTATCAAGACAGCAAAGAAACTATATTATCAAAATCGTTTATCAACTGCTGGAAACGTATCCAAGGAGGCCTGGTCCATTATTAACGATCTTAGAGGCAAAACAAATTCCGTGCATGCCAAAACCAAATGATTTAAACGAATATTTTGTCAACGTGAGCAAAAATGTTACCTCTGGTATTTCTCCTTCTCTCGACCCTCTTTCGTTTCTTCGTCCTTCTAAAAAAGTCGCTGATAGTTTTTTCCTAAGCCCTGTGATCAGCCTTGAACTTTTTCAGGTAATGAGCAGCATAAAGAGTAAATCAGCTTGTAGCACTGATAATCTGTCAATTAAAATTTTCTTGAACCTCCCACTTCCAATTCTGGATGTCCTAGCTTCCTTAATTAATGCGTCCTTCACGAAAGGTGTTTTTCCCGAATGTCTCAAAACTGCGATAATTATTCCTCTTCATAAGGGAGGTGAAAAGTATGTCTTATGCAATTATCGTCCAATTGCTCTGTTGCCTGTACTCTCTAAAATCATTGAAAAGTTATTAAAAAATCGCCTCATGCCATTTCTCCTTAGACATGGCATACTGTCCCCGGAACAGTTCGGATTTTTACCAAACAAGTGGACAAATGACGCCATGTTCTCGTTGCTTCACGATGTTTACTCATCCCTTACCAACAATCTCCCCACTGCTACAGTCTTCTGTGATTACGCTAAAGCGTTTGACTGTGTGTGTCATGACATCTTGTTAAGAAAACTAAATTTTTATGGAATCCGTGGTATTCCTTCGAACTGGTTTCAATCTTATCTTGAAAAGAGACAGCAGTTTGTTAGAGCGAACGGTTCTGATTCTGATTGCAGTTCCACAGGGCTC
Organism: Pissodes strobi; assembly: GCA_016904865.1. NCBI lineage: Eukaryota > Metazoa > Arthropoda > Insecta > Coleoptera > Curculionidae > Pissodes > Pissodes strobi. The sequence goes on along the minus strand of MU185735.1, from coordinate 38,304 downwards.
TGTTCTTGGGCCTATTCTTTTTCTAATATATATTAATGACATTACATACCTAAAAATCAATGGCAAAATTTCTCTCTTTGCTGACGACACAAGCATAACTTGGAGTGAGTCTAATACTTTCTCCCTACACTCTAATATCTCCAGCGATCTCGTCACAATCGAAACTTGGTCTGACTCAAATTGGCTGTGTTTCAACGTTGATAAAACGGTAGCCTTATCTAATAAAACAACCTTACAACAACCTTTGCTACTTCACAACAGCAATATTTAATACGTTGAATCGGCTAAATTCCTAGGTTTGAGTATTAGTGCCAACCTTAAGTGGTCCGCACATATTGATTCTTTAACAAAAAAGCTTTCTTCTACCTGCTTCGCAATTTGATCGGTTTCGGAGGAACTAAATCTGTCTACTGCCAGGCTCACTTACTTCTCTTTGTTTGAATCTCATCTTCGCTACAGCCTTCCCTTTTGGGACTGCTGTAACACCGAGCAATTTCGTACCATTTTCAAACTTCAAAAGAGAGTAATTCGTTATTTATTTGGTCTTAATGGCAGAGCTCATTGCTAGTATTACTTTAAAAAATATAAAGTTGTTACGCTTCCTGCTTTGTTTATTTTAGAAACAACTTGTTTAATACGCAAATATCGAACCATATTTCCCGAAAGGCCACAACATGAGTACTCAACAAGAAATTCGAGTCAGCCTTCCTTTTCCCTCCTCTGAATTAACAAAAAATTCTATTCTTTATAATTCCAAGAAGTTATACAATACACTCCCGCTACATCTTAAATCCATCCCTACATTTGCTAAATTTCGTGAAAAAACGAAAGCTTACCTACTAGAAAGATCCTATTATTCTATAAATGAGTTTTGCGTGAAATAGATTTTATTTTTTCCTCCATTAATTTTCTTGGGCTTCATGTGCGGCGGTGAAAAGTTTTTATATTATATGTATTCTTTATAATAGGTATAGGATTATCTTTTGGACGAATTAGTGATTTTTCGGATATACAGGAATTACACAAAATTAAATACCAAGCTATCAATTTTAGTCATGTTTTGTTTACTTTTACTCGGTATTTTCAACTCTGCAGCACAGAATAGCCAAGATTCTGTGTCTGCAGCATATGTACATTGCCTGAGTCAAGTTCACCAACATGACCTTCCTTAGTTTTTCAAACAGCACGATTCGTTATAATGTATGTTTAATATTTTGATAACACTGGGTTTCTTTACCCTATGTTTTGTGTACTTCCTGTGGATCTAGTTCAACTGCTTATGATGTTCTGTAATATAGTTTTTTTTATTAAATCGTGACCAATTTCAATTTGAAAATTGCTTGTTCTATTTTTATCGTATATATTATTGTATATATTAAGTTTTGTTTTGTTTTGTATTTGCCCTACTATGGTTAGTTTATTTATTTTAGTTCGCTTTGTCCATAAAATTTATTTGAATTTTTCTGTGGCAATAAAGCATACTTAACTTTGACTTTGACTTCTTTCCTAAAACATCTTAAAGTTCATTTTTTTTTCAATTCTTTATGAATCTCAACATAAAAGCGGTGCTACGTCTTAATCTGTTCCATTTTAAAGATCTTTGTGGATCAGGTATCTCAAGATTTTCTCTAATTGAAGTCATTAAAACAATATCTGTTTTGTATTCCATTGCGTCACAATCTATAGTCTTATCTGTTAAAGTTTCTTGAGGCCAGTTATGAGAATCCTCGTTTAAGAATTTAGGTCCAGATAACCATATACCATTCTCCGTATAATCCAGATCCTTGTTCTTTGTTGCTACATCTGCTGGATTTAGTTTTGATGGTACATATCTACATTGTGTTGAGTTAGATAAATCTTGAATTTCGCCAAGTCTCTGAGATACGAACACTTTAAAACGTCCTGTCTCAGATCTGATCCAATATAGTACTGTTTTCGCATCCGTCCAATAGAAAATGTTTGAAATATTTAATTTCATATTTTCTTTCAGAAAACTTCCTATTCTGGCACCCATTAATGCGCCCTGTAATTCTAAGCGTGGTATACTTAAAGGTTTTAATGGAGCCACACGTGCTTTAGAAGTTACAAATGCCACTTGAATCTGAGTGTGTATTTGTACTCTAAGATAAGCTACTGCACAATATGACTTGTCTGAAGCGTCTGTAAAAATATGAAGTTGTACTATACCTTTGTGTCGATCTAGGGTAAAATATTGTCTAGGTATTTGAAATTTAAAAATACTTTTTAAATTTTCAAGCCAAACAATCAATTTTTCATATAAAGTGTTTGGAATCCCAACTTATTCTGGAAAGTTTCTTGTAATAGAATTTTTCCTCGAATCAAAATATTTGTTAGAAATCCTAAAGGGTCAAGAACTGACATTACCAGTTTTAAAATATCACGTTTAGTGGGTGTTCTATTATTTTCTAATATACTTTTATCTATTTTGTAAAATTTTGTTTCAAATCCAAAGGTATCTGTTTTAGGGTTCCACCATACTCCAAGAACACACTCAGTAGAAGACTTCTCCAAATTGTCCAAGGTTTTTTCTTTATCTGCTTTTAAATTCATGTCAATTTTAGATGAGATTAAGTCACTATTATCCAATTACAAATGTCGAAACCTCCTCTTTTATGAATATTTATTATATCATTAATAAGCTGAATACCTTTCGCTTCGCTGTCCGCAGTACCCAGATAATCGTCCATGTAGTGATCTTCAACGATTGCTTTAACAGCTTCAGGGAATCCTTCCTTAAACTCCAAAGCATTCTTGTTCTTAGCTTCTTGAGCAAGGCAAGGTCCACATGTTGATCTAAAGAATACTACTCCTATTTCATATGTATCTGGTTCCCTGTTTCGGTTCATTCCCCTCCATAGTATTCGTTGAGCACATTGATCCTCTTGGCGAACCTGGACTTGTAGAAACATTTCTTTAATGTCTGCAGAAAATGCAATTTTTTTTAATTTAAATTTATTAAAATTATAAACAAAGAATTGTAAAGGTGGTCCTGTTAATAAAGTGTCGTTTAAACTTAATCCATGTGACTTAGAAGCGGCATCAAATACAATTCTCATTTTGTTGGGCTTATTTGGATTGGTAACACCAAAATGCGGGAAATACCAGGTCCGGGGGTTAATTATTTGACATTCTTCCTGCGATAGCTTGCGGATGTGTTATTTTTCTTTCATGTCACGAATTTTCTGACAATAGAGCTGTCCAAATTCTTTGTTTTTGTCCATTTTTCTTTCTGTACAGTTCAGTCTCTTAAGAGCATTTGCCTTAATTTCTGGCAGAGTAATATTTTCATCCTTCCATAGTAAACCTGTCTCCATCCTGTCTCCAGTTTGGTTACGGTGCATTGTTCTGAGCAAACTATTTTAAGCTCTTACATCTTCCTTTGACATGGTTGTGTTAACTTTATCTAGACCAAAATTATCTATTTGCCATTGTTTCTTAACCATATCATGTAAAAGGTCGAGGTCATCCTTTTCACCATGTCTTCTGTGATGAACTTGGAATTCTTCTTGCCTCTTCCCAACGTCTGGATGTATATTTTTGTGAATTGTCCATCCTAATAGAGTTTTACTCATAGCTGGACAGTTCCAAGGACCTGTAATAGTTTTTCGATTAATTATAAGTGGCCAATTATCTTGTCCAATAAGTAAAAGGGGTTTAGCATTGTTAAACGATTGTAATTTTATATTTTTATTTAAATATGGGTATCTTTTGAAAACTTTGTCCATATTTACCGTTTGACAAGGCAGTGATGTGTCTTCTATCGTTCTTATGTGTCGTAGCTGATACTCCTTTGTACTTCCTGATTCCGCGATATTACAACTTACTATTCTTGAATCATTTTGTTCATTTGTTTGACCATTGGTCCACTGAATACACAGTTTGGTTCTAGGTCCGTCAAGTTCCAATTCGCTTGCTAGATTTTGATCTATTAAAGTCACAGTCGACGCGTCGTCCAAAGCAAATGTCTCTATCACTTTACTTCCCTTACTTAAGACAACAGAAATAACGTTTAATAAAACCACTGATGAAGTCAATGTGAAACCATTTATTTCTTTATTTGCATCAGAGTCGTCGTTTGTTAAAATTGTATTTTACTTCTGAATGCAAAAGTTCATGATGTGATTTCACGCAACCGTTTTTACCACATTTTTTAACTTTATTACTAGTTTTTTATATTATGTTTTGGTAATAAATAAGAAAAACAAACTTTATTTGAAGTAACACACTTCCAGCGATTATCTACATTCATATCTAAAAATGCTGCGCATCTAGTTAAATGATGCAATAATTCTCTTCTACAGCAAAAAACAGTTTTGTGTAATACCCCGTATATTACCATTCTCAGTCGCCAAGGTAAATCGTTTATTACCTGGCGCAGTTTTAGGATGATGTATGTCATTATCAGATCCAATTTTTGAATTTGAGCAAAGTACGTTTTTCTGTCCAGCAATGAAGAAAACTCTAATATATTAGGCTTTTGAATTGTCTTGCCAGAAATAGATTCCATCCAACTCAATTTTAAATTATTTGGTAATTTTTCAAGTAAGTCTTGTAATAAAATTGGATTTCTTAAATGATCATTACCTTCGAGAGTTTCTATTGTTCCTACTACATTTTTAACTTCATCCGCAAAATTTTCTAGTAAATCTAACCTGTCTGGTTTTACAAAAGGAAATTTCCTTATTTTATTTACTAATAACATAATAATTTGTTCTGGTCGTCCAAATCTTTGCTCCAAAATTTCGATAGTTTTATTTACATTTGAAGGTAAAATAAGTAAACTTTCAACAATGTTTCTAGCATAAAAGAGGTAGATTGGGGGGTGTTAGTGGGCTCTACTGATGTCGAGTGGGTCACGGAGCGGTTCTCCATTATCATAAGTGATATTGTTAAGAAATCCACAGAAACAAAGTTTGCAAGCTTGAAATTTAAAAAAATTAAGCCTTGGATTACTAATGGAATTGTTAACTCTATAAAAACCAGGGATCGAATGAAAAAACACCTTCTAAAAAATAAAACTAATCACAATCAGGAAGCATATAAAAGCTATAGAAACACCTTACAAAAGTTAATTAAAAAAACCAAATATGAATATTATAAAACTAAAATTGAAGAGAACTCAAAAGATTTTAAAAAAATCTATAAAATATTGGCTGAAGCCACAGATCAGAAAAATAATCGGGAAACTTGCAAAATTCATATTAAAGATGACAATATGCACCAATTTGGAAACTCCAAAGATATGGCGGATTACTGTAATATTTTTTTTAATAAGATCGGTATGAAAATGTTTAATAAAATTGGAAATGCTCAGAACCCTTTTCACCTTCAACCAAATATTACTGATTCTATGTTTTTAAGTCCGGTTACAGATGCAGAGATTATAGAGTGCATACATTCTCTAAAGAGCAACTGTTCTCCTGGTACAGACAAGCTTACTTCCGAGTTGATAAAGGAGTTTCATGTGGAATTTATTAAACCATTGAAACATATTATTAATCTTCTTTTCTCAACCGGAATTGTTCCCTCATATTTTAAGGTGGCCATTGTTACCCCCATTTTCAAGGCCGGAGATCCCACTAATATAAATAACTATCGTCCGATAAGTGTCATTAATAATTTTGCCAAAATTTTGGAGAAATGCCTGAAATCTAGACTAGAACGGTTTCTTATAAGAAATAATATTTTGTCAGCTCGACAGTTTGGCTTTGTAAATGGTAAAAGTACGGCGGATGCCATGTATGAGCTCACAAAAAATGTTATTAACCACTTAGACAATAACGAATCCTGTTTGGCAGTGTTCTTGGATCTTGCCAAGGCATTTGATACGGTGCCACATGACGCCCTATTGGATGTTCTTGGCGGCTATGGGCTTCGTGGCATCGTGTTGGATGTCTTTGCAAGCTATTTACGGGGAAGAAAACAAATTGTTCGAATAAATAATGAGTTTAGCGAACCCTTAACTGTTGAGATTGGGGTGCCACAGGGCACTGTTTTGGGACCGCTTCTGTTTGTTACTTACATAAGTTCTTTGACAGATATTGAGTTAGAGGGGGGCGTTGTGGTATCATATGCTGATGACACAGCTATAATATTTAATGGACCGTCGTGGGGAGAGGTCAAGTTGCATGCTGAGAGGGGTATTTCAAGGATCATGGATTGGCTTAAAACTTTTAAATTAACACTGAATGTAGAAAAAACCAAGTTTATTGCCTTTTCCTTGACCTCTGCTAATCGCCCACATTTTGATATGCTTGTTGTTGATGATGATTGCATGGTTGGGGCAGTGGATTCAATTAAATACCTTGGGCTTATAATTGATAGACATCTTAGATGGGATGAACATGTGTTAAGGCTTACCTCGAATATACGCAAATTAATATATAAATTTTATATACTACGGGAAATATTAAACAAAAACTTATTAACAATAGTATATAAGACTCTTGTGGAATCATTGATCAGATATGGTTTGCTAGTTTGGGGTGGCCTGTACTCAAATGCTTTAAAACAATTAAATACTGTTCAGAATTATATACTGAAAGTGATTAACGGGAAGCCTAAGCTGTACTCAACATCCCTACTGTATGATGAGCAGACACTTAATGTTAGATCGCTATACATACTTGTTGTCTGTGTATATATCCATGATCGTCCTGATTTGTTGAACTTGGTTAATCATTCTTATAGCACCAGAAATAAGGTTAATTTACACTTGGAACTACCTATTGGAACTAAAAATATCAGTCATCGATATATTAATTACTTAGGTCCAAAGTGTTACAACCTTGTACCTGGTGAGGTTAGAGGGATTAAACAGAGACATTTGTTTAAAAAGCAATGTATTTCGTTCATTGTAAAAAATAATGATAAATTTATGCAGCTTTTCTAAAATTTACTCACTTTGTTGGTAGTTGTCGATTGTGTGTGTATTGGTTATTTTAGGTTAAGGAAATTGTTACTACAGTACTTGTTTGACAGGAAAATGGCAACACTGCCTTCAATGTCAGATTATGGCATATTTGCACATACGGGTGTTCAGTCACCTAGGTGCAATATAACTATGATGAGAGTTCTCTAATGATGTTAAAACTAAATTAAGTACTTGATGTTGTTAGTCGTTAAGTGGATTGTTAGAATTGTCAAATTGTTGATGTTTGAATTTAAAATGTTATTAATTACTATGATGTTGGTTACAGCACGTGATAAATGTATTTTTTAAATAAATAAAAAAAAATAAATAAATGACCTTTCAAAGCCTTTTGTAAGCGACATAAATTTTTTTCAGGTGAATAACCACAAATAGCTGTCGTATTTCGATAAGAAAAAATGAAATTTGGCCATTCCTTTGGATTGCCATCAAAAACTGGTAAATCTTGTGGTATTACATGACGTGTTGAAATTTTAGTCAAATGATACGTAGCTATTTGGTTATTATTTTCAAATAAATTAATAGATCCTACCTTTTCAGACTTGGGTATGGATTTACATGATTTTTTTATCATCGGGAACCTCCCATGGACATTTACCATTTTTCCATTTGTCAATATCAGGTTTGTGACCTTTTAACTCACTGTCTACCGATCCCAAATCCTCATCAGAATCCCCCATATGCGCTAGCTGTAAAGCTAACTGCAGATCTAACATCTCCTGCTGATGCTTAAATTCAATTTCTTTTTTCTTGATTTCCATCTCTAGTCGAAGTTGTTCTCTTCTCGAATCTGTACTAGTACACTTCTTGCTTCGACATGGATTCTCATAAATATAAGCTTCTATTATGCCATCGGATGTGGATACCGACTTGAACGTCGATGACTTCTGCTCTGCGTCTCCCATTTGTCAACTCCAATACCTTTTCTTCAAATGGCTTGCTTGAGAATACTACAGGCCTTATCCTAACTTCTCTACAGCGTTGGTATTTAGACCGGTGAAGGACCAATTGTTATCGGGTCTTCTTCTGGGGATAAAACCTATTTAAATTTCCTCTCTTCTTTAATTAAATGGTAAAATATATTATTTTGGCAGAGTTCTTTATTTTCTATAAGACAATAACAACATTATTATTATTATTATTATTAACAAAAAAACTTAACAACTATCATCAGCTACTACACTTTTTCGCAGAGACCTATTTTTTACCTAGTAAAGGTAACATTAATAGAAATAACAATTACATCAGAAGTACAACTGTTAATTGCACTAGAAATGGTACTTATTTTTGTGCGCATGCCTCCCACATTGTGAAAACAACACTGGACATGACTTACTCGTTTCTTGAATTCACCTTCGGCCTTGGTGTACAGATGTAAGGTTCACCTAGCTTATATCTAATGAAAAGATTTCTTTCACCATGAGCAATTCTTTGATCTATTTCTTTCCTAACAATAGTGTACCTGTCACACTGCACCTTAGTTTGATCAGAGTTAATCCTTATAGGAGAGTCCTTTAGTTTCCACTTATTTTTCGGGCAATCATTCACTAGTTTAGCATCTCCCAAAAATACCTTTAATGGACGAGGTCTATCGTGAATCTGGCCATCTCTCGAACTTTTGCCAACCCTAATTGACTTAAATTCCATTCTCTGAACCCTCAGTTTATTAAAGGTATCAGAAATAGCTTTGATTTCATAATCAATTCTGACCTTTATATCTTGAGATTTGTTCTCAGGTATGTTGAAAATCATAAGGTTCCGGCAGCGCTCGGAACGTTCCTGGAACTCCGTGATGACTGGCTGACTTTCAATTGGTCCTTGTGAGGGATCCTGGGGTGGGCTTTTCTTGATGATATCAATCTCACTTCGAATCACTTCTATCAAAGATTCCAATCTGGGAAACTCCTTACTTTTCAGCTCCTGAAACTCCGTTTGAAGGCTTTTATTAACCTCAACCTGTTCTTGAAATTTTGATAGCAAAGAGTTGTATTTTTGATCCAACTCAATCAGTTTCGCCATAACATCATCGATAGTATACTGCCCACTCGCCACCCTATTCTTGGTTATATCCTCATCTTGAGTTTTACAATCACCGCAATACCAAGGTTGCGATGATTTACTAATTCGAAAATATGTCCTTTGAGACATAGATATACATTTCCGATGAAACCAAACAAAACATTTTTCACATAGCAAGCCTTCTTTACTGTCATCGACCTTACCCTTGCCTTTGGTGCACACCTCACTCTCCTGCATCGCACCTTAGTCGTAAACAATTGTGTTAACAAAATATGGCATAATAAATGATTATTCGTAAATATACCAAAAACCGGGCGTACACGGACACCTTTACTAATCGACCACGTACACGTGTACGGTATCGTACACACGATACCGATACACTAAATAGGTTCTGGTATGGAATATTGTGGTCTATTCCGAGTTAATCTATATTTGTACGATCCTTTATGATCTCACTTAAGATACCCCGATAACAAGATTCACATCAACTATGGAGACACTGCCAAACAAATTTAAACAAGTCCAATCGCTGTAATTCACCAATTTTTACGGAGCTAACAAAACACCGGTTACTCTCTCTAAAGGTATGTTTTGCAACCATGTTCTGCGATTTC
>MU185735.1:0-16250 GCA_016904865.1 Pissodes strobi | reverse complement strand
GCAATTTGCCATAGTTATAGCATATTTTATGTAGACTATTACTAAAATAATCGAGGAAATTACGCGTAATCGAAAATATGCGAAATTGCTGATACTAACGTGATGATCAATCGACACGGCCGACACGACGGTCAAAGGGCTTCAACTTGGTAGCTGCTGCCTCTTTATTGAGGTTCACCACGACCAGAAGACGATGAAAACTTTCGTAATAGTTTAATAATTCTTGTTACTGTTAACGCAACAGCGAAGCATTATTATAATTAGAATGATAACATCCTGCAAATCCTGAAACAATCGCCGCTTAGCACCACTTCCTGAGATCACCTCCAGTAATTTGAACAATTTCTACTGCGACATTACTGATAATCTGCAGCAGAGCCTTCAGCAGCCTCAAGATTCAATGGTTTACTTATCAGGGGGTAAATATTCCGAATTCCTCTTTCTTCTAACCAACCGAACTCATCGAAGTTAAGCAATCACTCTTATCGATTACAAACAAGAATAGTGCTGGTAAAGATGAACTTTCTACCAAGATTTTCCTCAATATGCCTGATGATGTGCTCTTGATCCTAGCTCAAGCAATTAACCCACAGTGGGAATTGGGTGCTTATTCACCTTGCTTAACTACAGCCAAGGTCGGCCCCATCTATAAGAAGGGAAGTTTGGATGATCCATTCAACTTCAGGTCAATCTCACTCCTATCCACTTTATTAAAAGTCATTGAAAAGCTGATAAAGATACGTATGCTTTATTTATTCAAACCGGATTCTAAGCAAATATCAATTTGGTTTCCGGTACAAAGTCAGTACCAATGATGTGTGTGTATCATCTATGGCAGCAATTATACACTCAGATGAATGCTGTCGTCTTTTGTGACCTGTCAAAGGCTTTTGACTGCGTCAGCCCTGATATTCTACTTCAGAAGCTCGAACGGTATGGCTTTAGAGGTCAGACTTTGTCCTGGCTTTCTTCTTTCCTTACGGGTCGTCGCGTCGCCAGCGTGTCATCATAGGGCCTACATGCCCTGATTATCAATTCATTGGATGGAGTGTTCGTCAGGGCTCAGTCTTGTGTCCTATTTTATTTCTGCTTTACATCAATGATAATGCAGGGCTTCGGATCAGTGGTCAATTCACAATCTTTGCAGATGATACATCCATTTTGTGACATGGTCAGGATCCTATATTACTTCACAAAACCATATTGCGGGATCTTGAGAGAGTGAAATTATGGTGCGATTCCAATCAGTTGACTTTAAATTCTACAAAATCAAAGCTCATATTCTTCAATGGCAATTTAATGCATATATCAGTGGGTAACTCTTCGATTGTATGTACAGGGTGATCCCCTATAATGTCGCCCCCCTATAACTTTTTTATTTTAAGTGTCCCGAAAAAAATAAAAGTATGGTTATGTAGGTACTGAAAAATACTTTTTTTCTGTGTATAAAAAATATTGGAAAAATGATCAGTATACAGGGAAAACCAAAAAGTTAATTTTTTTTCAATGGAATACCCTATATATGAATTTATTTTTCGATTCCTTGTAAAATTCTAAGCATATTTTATGTATGATGTTATACCTCTAAAGTTAGTAGTTTCACAGCTATCAACAGTTGAAAATCGGTACTTTGGCTAATTTTCACCTTGGTAGCAAGAAGATCATCAGAGATGGAGTAAAATAAATTTCACATTCCTATCTTAACTTTTCAAGAGCTATCTGACGGTACTAACTGGCAGGCGGTACCATGGGTACCAAATCTGGTACCTCGGTAGGTACCATAAGTTAGCACCATCAGATAGCTCTTGGAAAGTTAAGATAGGAATGTGAAATTCGTTTTACTCCATCTCTAATGATCTCCTTGCTACCAAGGTGAAAAGTAGCCAAAGTACCGATTTTCAACTGTTTATAGCTGTGAAACTACTAACTCTAGAGGTATAACATCATACATAAAATATGCTTAGAATTTTACGAGGAATCGAAAAATAAATTCATATATAGGGTGTTCCATTGAAAAAAAAATAACTTTTTGTTTTTCCCTGTATACTGATAATTTTCCAATATATTTTATACGCAGAAAAAAAGTATTTTTCAGTACCTACATAACCATACTTTTAATTTTTTTGAGACACTTAAAATAAAAAAGTTAAAGGGGGGCGACATTATAGGGGATCACCCTGTACATCTGAAAGCAAATTCCTTGGCATTATCATAGATAATAATCTCAGGTTCGATACTCATATTAAGACCCTAGCCAATAAACTATCTTCTGCCTATTTTGCAATCAGGGTGGCTGTTCAGGAGCTTGGGCCAGATATTGGCAGGATGGTGTATTTTGCGCTCTTTGAATCGCATCTGCGTTACGGAATACCTTTCTGGGGAAATGCAAGCAGCTACCTAATACAACTGGTTCTCATTGTTCAAAAAAAAGCTAACCGGTATATATGTAAGGCTGGACCTCTTGTTTCATGTCTTCTATTTTTTCGTGAGAAAATAATTACTCTTCCTTGCCTATATATTCATGACTCTGCTTGCCTTATCTTTAAAAGTCGAGATAGATTGTTGGTGAATAATCCTAGGTACCCAAGGAGGAATCAAAATTTACTTACACTTCCCCAACCATCTTCCAGCTTGACAAGGAAGTCTATAGTGTACTGGGTATTCATATATTTAATCACCTTCCTCAAAGCGCAAGGGGTCTACATGCCTTTCTGAATTTAAAAGAAGGGTAAAGAAGGTTCTCATTGAAAAGGCATACTACTCCCTAAATGGGAAACTTACAGACTCTTTCTAGGTGGCATGGGAACATAGTGGGATCATTTTGTATTGTAAACATTTTTTATCTTACTTGTATTATTTGTATGTTTGTCAAATTTAACTTATGCTGACTTTCACATCTATTTGAATTTTTTTTCTTGTGTAAGTTTGAGTGTTTTTTTCTCTCTCTCTATGTTAAGTATTAGACTTAGGACCGCTTTTGTTAATGACATACATATGTAATGTTTAAACAATAAAGCATATTTGATTTGATTTGATTTGATGCTGATGCTGGTTACCTCAGTTTATATATTTTGAGATAGTCAGTGCCCTGATGGAAGCCTATTTCATAAATCGTATGAAGGTTTTCAGCTTCGAAATCATAATTAATAGATTTGACACTAGTATTTGGGGCCTACTTCGAGAATATCTTAATAGATTTTTTTTATTTCAGTACTGTGATGCGGTAAAAACAACCCTAAAGTTAGAACTGCTCAGTGGACAACAGCCGGATTTCCAACATGAACAGTATTTGGTAGATTTAGGAAAGGCCTTATACAAGCTGTATTTCCAACTGATACTGCTGGTTGAAGCGGGAAACAAGATGATAGCCTCGTTACATGGAAGTCTAAAGAACGGAGAGGTAATTTTCAAGGTTAATTAAGCGTCAAAAAAGTAATATCACCAGTTTCGCTTAGACTATGCGTTTTTAGGAAAGATATCCATTGACAATCCTATGTATATTTTATGTAGTTATGTCGGATTCATTTTTTTGGTTGTTTTCTATGCCAACGGTTTAGGCATAGGACCACTTCAGTCTCAGACCCCAGGGTAAAATGGCAATAATCAATAGTCTAGTTTTTGAACTTAGAGGGACAAAACCTAAGCAATGCCTTACTTTTCTTTATAATTTTACCACCAGTTTCAAAACTTGAAAATAACAATCTAATAACTAAATAATAAAAATTACGACACTTACTCTGATGATACGTTTATCAATTTATTTTTTGCATTCAAAATGATTTCTGCCTATTTCTCCGTCTCATTTGTATCAAGAATGTTTTAAAGAGATCCACAAATGCCTTTCGACAGTGAGCACCTGGTGAAAGGTCCAGCATAATAATAATAATAATAATTCTTTTTTACATAATGAATGTTTTATTAAGATAAGCTGAGCCTCCCCAAAATATTATCCCATATGACATATGGGATTGAACAAGAACGTAATTAGCCAGTTTCAATTAATGTTTTAAAGCCGAACTCTTCAAGTACCGAATCACAAAACGAGATCCGTTCAACCTGGAAGTCAAAGCGTTAATATGATGTTCCCATATCATCTTTTGGTCCCTTATAACGCCTAAAAACTTCATGCTTGCTGTCTGAGTAATACCTGAATCAAATAATTTTGATCAATTGTGGCGTTTTTTTTTGGGAAAAAGCTCATGAAGAGAGCTGGTGTTCAAAACCAATCCATTGTTGGTACACCAGTCACTAAATTCAACAGCTGACCGATTTGCTCTGTCAATAGCAGTAACAATATGATCTTCAGCAGTTAAAAAAATTGCATCGTCAGCGTAGACAATCTCTCTATCTGTAGAGGGACAAGCAGGAGGCATATCATTGATAAACGCTATAAACAGGATTGGCCCGAGATTAGAGCCCTGTGGGACACCGGTTTCTACCTTCCTGGACTTAGATTTGCATGCATTTATTATAACTATTTGTTCTCTGTTCGCTAAATATAACGTGAGCAACGCCCCTGACAGTCCTGACACCCAACACCTAAAGTTTCTCCAACAACGGGGTATGATCTACAGTATCAAATGCTCGACAGTGATCAAAATACAGAGCCACTGAATGAGATTTCAAGAACAGAAAATTTAACAATGAAAATGGTTCTTAAATGCAATTATTATAATAGTAAAAAGCTCGTGCAGTCAGTCAGTTTAAATATACATGGTGTCTCTAAAAGATCTGTACAAAATCTTACCATATATTCCTCAGGCCAAAATAAGCCGATTTAAAGCAACTTGCCTTAGTTCGAAATTACTCCGCTTCAGAGATATAGGGAAGAGAGTAAAGTTAAAAAATAAAAATCGAATTATTTTAAATTTATGAATTTTTCTTTAACGTATTATTTTAAAAATTGGTACCCTAGGGGTTTTTTGGAAAGGAGACCCGAATATGGACATCTTTTCACTGGGGCCGTTAGAGGGCGCTTCACATTGCACTTCTGGTTTAAAATGGCCAAACTTTTTCTCAGTGTAGTTTTTTACTTTTTGTATTAACGACATAATTTTTTAGGCAAAAAATAAGCGGTTTTCGAGTTATTTTGGTTTTTAGTATTCGATGCCGCACCGGGATATTTAAATTATTTTGAATAACAAAATTTGGCTGTTATCTTTGAGGATGAAATTTGGTCAGTGAATTAATTAGCAGTGCAAAATGGATTTTTTTTTAGATAATTTTTTGGAGTGTACGTAAATATCCTAACATTGTCACATACAGGAAACCTTTTATTTTTTACCTGTTTGGTGCCTATCCGTTCACACAAAATACCTTGTACTTTCCGTCTTCTTCAATTCTTTCAATTTAACTTTACCAGGGATATAAGACTTCGAACATTTGATTCGAATCTTGAGTACCGTAATAGATAGGTATTTGTCTACTTACAAATTTCCATCCACCATTTTACCTTCTTCTATCTTCACCAGCAGAGACGCACCGAGCTGTATTGTCTCAAGAGAATGCGTTAAAACGCCCAAAAGAGTTCTTTGTCCAAGCTTGGACAAAGAGAACAGAGTTACAGCAAATATTTTCTAAATATCAGTGCAAACTACTCAATATCTTGGCGTCAAACATGGCTGCGACTGGGCAGATGTACTTGGCGTCAAATTCATGCAGAGCGATGACTGGATCGATGCATCATGGTTGAGTGTTTGTAAGGTACTAAAATCTAATTTTTCCTACCGGCGCGGGCAGGGATAACAAAGCGGGTAATTGCGCGGAGCGGATGCATTTGAGAGGGTAGGAGCATGTTCTTTCTTTATTTGACATATTACTGTTTACACAACATTGACGAAGACAAAGATATATTGAATTTAAATGTTTAAAAAACGTTCTCCCTAACGGAGTGGGACAGCTAACTTCGCAGTGATAGGTGCATATAACGGCATCATCAATCCAGGTTCGGACTAAGGAGTACCTGAAATGTGAAGCTTTAAATATACAAGTTGTTGTTTACCTGGTGAATCAGTAATATTTTTGACAGAAAAAATATTGTATGATTTGGTTTACAGTACATGTTTCAGTGAGAATTTGCCAATGCGAGAATAAATACGGTGTTTGAAACTTGTTAGTAAAATTTTAAATTGTTTGAATTATTATCAGTCAAAATGGCTGAAGGATACAGTTCTGCAGAAATAACGGATATGGTATTGTGATGGAAATGGCCGCGAAGGCAGTGGCGCACCCAGAAAATATGTTTAGGGGGAGCCCAACATAGGTTGTGGCTAAAAAAATTTTTGGGGTGCCACGCCCTGATGTCACATTTTTTTATATGTAAATTTTATATTGAAAATACAGTTTTAAAAAACTTTTTTATGTAATTTATTTCGTTTTGTCGTAATGTTGCCTAACTGATAATAAAATATGTAATATGAAACAAATTGAAAAAAATATAAAAACTTAAATAATTTTGTTTTTGTATATCACGTTCATAATTGAATGCTAATCTTTAAGGGTGATAATCTTGGGGTGATTCTAAGTAAAAAATGTCATATGAACATAGGTCCGCAACCGCCTTATTTTTGAGATAGTGTTGAAAATTAAAAAAAAAATCGGTTTTATCCCAATATTTCTAAAACAGCTCTGGATATTTTTTTACATTTTCCTAGGTATTAAGTACGTATAAAAATTGATTTTTTTAAGCAAAAGATTTTGTTTCACCTCCAATCAGTGGACATGAGTAACATGCCCTCTAATATTTTTAAGCGAAAAAATTAAACGCCACTGCTTTTTCAAAGTAAAATTAATTTTCCCAATCTCCTATTATTTCTTAATAAGAATGTCCTCTCCACTTTTTTCTGTTCGTCGAACGGTTTTCGATTAAAAAAATAAAATGCATTTTTCTGCACGGTCCTAATTCCTAATTAATTGCTAATTCGTCATTGGTAAAATTCCGCATTTTTTAATAAACAAGAATACTGTGATTCCAGTTTAAATTGTAACAAGCTGGAAATCAAGTTAAAGAACTGTCAAACTTCTCTACGATTAAAAAAGAAATAAATCTGTTTCTAGGCTACTAAATACCTGATCCTACCACTGAATGACTGAATAGCTTGTATCGTCATTGACAATAACCGACCGTAAGGGTCGTGCAGGTAAATGAATTTGATTTTTTTAATCGAAAACCGTTTGGACAGAAAAAAGTCAAGAGGTCAAGAAATCATAGGAGATTGCGAAAATGAATTTTATTTCGAAAAAAGCAGTGGCGTTTCATTTTTTTGATTAAAAATATTAGAAGTCATGCTGCGGGCGCCACTGAATGGAATGGATTTTTTTTTACTTTTCAACACCCTGTATCTCAAAAATAAGACGGTTGCGAACTTATATTCATATGAGATTTTTTTTGTTAAAGTCACCCAAAGATTTCCTTAAGGATTAGCATTCAATTATGAAACCCCCTGTATTTATAAAGTATAAATGTAAGCAACAAATCAAATTAACTAAAATAAAAAAAAATTATTTTTTTTACATTTAGCTCTAATCTATTTTAAAACTAATTTAAAAGTTTTTCGTTGCCAGTTGATTCAAAACATCTTCGGGAGATACCTCGATTTCTTGATATATATACAGTAGAGCTAAGGATTTTAAAAATGTTCAATTTGAAAAAGATCTTTCCACGGTAGTTGTGACTGGAATCCGATGAGATGGTTGAAAGTTGAGCTGATCGAACTATGACCGCCTGAATTCAGTAAAAAGAACATAAATTTAATAATTTTTCGCAGTCGATTAGTCGATGCATATGTGCAGTTTCAAATAATTTTTGATCCTGAATTTTCGAGTCTGGGGGGGGGGGGCTTGGCCCGGTGCTATAAATACTACTTGGGTAGGACAATCTACTTTCTTGAAATTTAGACGATTTTGATTACTGATGGTTAATATTATGCTAAACAATTTATGGAATGTCACTGAAGCTGACCTATTTATGTCACTGGTGGTAATTAATGTTCAAATTACAATGATATTAATTGCTATGGTAATTAAGTTTCATCTTGACACTCTAACACTAGAAATTACAATAATCAAGTATCAGTTATACGATTTAGGCCTGGTACTCACTGCTATTAAACTTTATTCCAAAAAGTAGTAGTAGTTATGGTACTTTAGCAAGTCTCTCATCAATAACAACATTACTCATGACTATATAAAAATGTCAATAAATTACCTCGATACTACTTAACCAAACTAACCCAGTTACTATTGCTTAAATATGTAACAATTTATATGTAAAAATAAGGGAATAAACATGCACTAAACTACGCTTAGTTTATTCCCTTGGCAGCTGAGAAATGGAAGACTTCTAAAATGTCTTCAAAATGCTAAACTAAAAGGGATTTACTGAATAAAATAAATATATAATAGCCGCACCATGTAAGGAGAGTTGACCTAAAGTCTACCGATATCGGAGCGAGATTTTCAATAATAAGGTTTAAATAGTTTTAATTAATTTGACAAGCAGATACAGATAAATAACCTAAATATATAGCAGCATGATAACTGCCCCGTCTATACAGCAAGGAGATTTTCGAACTGGTTACGGGAAAATAACATTTCATTGTTACTTTAGCCCGCAAGAAGACCTGAAATGAATCCAATTGAAAACGGTTGGGGATATATCGTGATTAACCTTCAAGAAACCTGGAATAATTACACGCCCAAATGCCGGTGACATCAATGACCAGACGTTTAAATCTATTGGTGCAAAAAATGGATCCATTTTAAAATATAAGATATTAATTTAATAGTGAGCAAACATTATAAAACTCTACTAAATAAGTACGGTATTTAGTCTCTTTAAAAACTGTCACACCTATTGATGTAAGTATACAGCAACACGGCAATCACGCTTTTTATCCAAGAATTTTGAATCTCACAGATACATACACAAATAGCAATAAATTCTATTTCAAACATTTATTCCCAACTAAACAAATATAGCTTCTCTGAAGAATTTAAATCTAATTCAAATACTCAACTGAATAAAAAAGAAATTACAACCTTAAACACAATCAAAGCAAAACTAACGCAAAATAACCTAATATTAACTAAAGCTGAAAAAAGAAACACGATAACTGTTTTAACTAAATTAGATTATGATACTAAAATCAAAGAACTTTTGAATAATGGAGATTTCATAAAAACGCAAGACCCGACTAATAAATACCAAAAACAAATTATTTCATTATTAAAAAATAACAATTCTTTACTACCTGATAACTCACAAATTTTTCTCAAATTAATGAATCCATCACCCCTCCTTTCTTACGGCCTACCTAAAATTCATAAGGATAATATCCCAATTTGTAACATGGATCATTCACATATGATACGACTGTTATATGTGAATGTTCCATGTTACAAATTAAGTCAATTCGTTACGAATATTTTACCAAAATTCATTAAATTCGATTCTAAGTATGCACTTAAAAACTCTTTTGATCTCATTGATAAAGTCAAAGACTTAAAAATTCCAAATAATGCAATATTCGTTTCCTTTGAACACGCAAAGCAAGCAAAGCATCATTTATTTCATTAATTACAGTGATTATGTGCTATTAACTAAAACTAAGTCTACTTCGAAAGCAGAGTCCTTAAAGCTAGATATATTTTACATAATTCCCTAATCCTCTACCCTCTACCCGCATAGCAGTCGCAGACGGCTTTTAGTTACATATTTTAGTTATGTTACTTTTAGATATTCACATTAGGTGGGCTAAGCCCTTCAATGGTATTACAGTAATACGTAACTCTACGAGCGCTGGTTAATGATTCTATTTCTAAAGTGATTTAACAATTGAGAGAGAGCTTTCAGGAAAAACTGGACGAAAAAACCTGGTTTCAAATGGACGGAACAACATTTAATATACAGAGAAGTGTGGCTGAGTATTAGGAGCACAGAAGGTGTTCTTTTCTATTTATACCATCCACAAGTTACAGGCTCCGCCCTCTTGAACAAGTGGGCGGGTCAATATAAATGAACGGCAGTTCATCTGTATCGGGAATTTTACTTGATACGTATACACCAAATATCTGCGATAATTCGTAAAAATATCGTTAAATTTGCATGAAATTTACATCAACTATTTACAATAGTTAGATTATTATATATTATATTTTTCAATTTCGTTAGTGTAGAAGTTGAGCGTTGCTTGAAAGATGGCTTTCTTATCTCCTTCGCAGGAGATTAGAAGGTTTGCGAAATCTTCCAATGCCCTTATTAGTTCAGATATATTTACAACTGAATTTATGGTTTCGGTTACTTGCTGAAGTTTATTAAAATCGGTTAAGATAGGTGTTTCAGATGCTAATGGCTTACTTACATTTCTAGTTTTATTTACATTTATGTTATCACAGATTAAATTGTGTCTTTGCACATTTTCAGTCCTCAGGGGGGGAGAGTCTCTATTGTCGGATAGGTCGGCTATCTGGGGGTTTCTCCAAGCAGGCTTGGTTAGCTGCGGAGCTGGCTTGTACATTTGTTTCCTGCTGTTTTCTTGTTGTTTCGCTTGCAGCTGCAGCAACTGGCCTACTTTATATAAGTAAACCGGGCAACCGACCTCTGTCGAGCGGTGCTCGCCGCCACAGTTTACACATTTAACGTTATCTTTGCTACATTCGATAATTTGATGTTTCCCTACACATTTACTACATTGCCATTCTCGCTGGCAATAAGTTTGTGCGTGACCATGCCTCTGGCACCTTTTACATTGCATGATCGGTTCTCTGTTTTTCGATATTCCCAGGAGATATTCACGCTCATGAGGTGTTTGCACTGGCTGTTTAGATGTGTAAAGGTTTTATCGGCGTCTGTGATAACTAAATACGTGGGGGTTATCAAGTACACGTTTTTGATCGACATATTGTACTCTTCAATGAGTGCATTACGCACTTCGTCTGGTAGAATTCCGCCGTCTAATCCCTTGAAAACGAAAGCATAAGTCTTGCAATCTTTCTCAGCGTAAGAATGATATTGAACTTTATCGTTATCAAACATACGCTTGAGATTCTTCCAGTCTTTTGCATTTTTACACCAGATTACGATGCTGTCTCTGGTGTATTTGAGCCGGTAATCTTTGATGCCAGCCATTCTAAGTGTAGCCACAAACTCGTAGTGGCTAACTAGGCCTCCCTTAGTGACAATCGGTGGCGGTGGTGTTTACTTAGTTTGGGTTAGTTTGTAGAGGGGTCTTCGTTTTGGGAATCAATCTTCGAGGTCGCGTTTTACCCGCGCTACCCTCCGAAACTTCTGATTTCCTGTTTGCATCCGTATCTTCGGAATCGCTTAGTGGATGGAAACGGTTACTGATTTTCACTGTATTTTCTTGTCCCACATCCAAATACACCTTTCGAATGTTCCTTTTAAAACGAACGGTTTTAAAAGGTGTCTTGAAATGGCTTTCGGGATTGCTAGCAGGTTCAGTGATTTCCATCGGTGCTACATCAGTGGGTGGAGCCGTCGTGGGTTCTTGGGGAGGGACCGTTAATATTGGCTTTTTGTCATCTGACGCTTTTTCAGGAGTTTTTTTACGTGGCATGGTGACTTCAAAGGTCATTTGAAGGTTGTCGTCAACTTGATGCACTTTTTTATCCTTAGGTTTTTGCTCAACTCTCATTTTTTTTATTATAGGCTGGCGAGGTGTCGCTCTTACCTTTTGCTAGGGTTGAGGATTTACTAGTTGAGGCTCTTTGACCGCAGTCAACTCTTCGATATTTTTTGTCTTTTTAATGCCCTTAGTGTGCACACCCCTGACATGCTTCGGTCCTAGATAGAAAGCACTTTCTAGTTCGCTTTGCGGCGTGTCTTCGTTGTTAAAGGCGACAAGCCATTGCGAGCATTTGCTGCATCGAGGGTTTGCCTTAAATTCGGTGACTAATTTCTCGATCTCCTTCAGGGATTTCGCCTTATCACTTCGTTTTGAATCTCGAGAAATCGATGATAGCTCATGGCCCGTCTCCTCAGACATTGAAAAGGTATGTATGCATAAGCTATCGGCTCGAATCGACACGTTTGAATTAGACATTGCCGTGTGGGCCCGGGGATCCGTCCCCGGAAACTACAAAATATAAGATTACTAGTCTATAACTCGGATTTGATCCCAAACTCGAGCTAAACCATGTAAAATACACCCAAGGAATGATTTATTACTGTCGAGTTTGAAGTAAAAACATGAATTGCGATTTGAACCGCGTGCGGGCTCAGGTTTACTGGAGACCTCGCGAAATCAAGTCTGCTCTGTTAGAGACGGTACAAAGCAGAATTTGGTTTTCTTTGATGTGTAGCTCCATACCGTTAAACGAACTTTCACGTATTATTAACGGATTAATAGATAACTCTGATAACTTAGTAAAAGAAAAAAGCGATCTCAAATCTATAATTCCTACATGTATAGATCAAAATTATTTCCAGTATAATTATGAAATATTCAAACAAAATAATAGTTTACCAATGGGCTCTCTAATTTCACCTTTATTTGCCGAAATTTTTATAGCTGATTTTGAACAGCATTTAGACAACACCAACAATTCATTAATCAGAAATATATATTTTTTGGAGTAGATATGTGGATGACATATTTTTGCATCTTTACAGGAACCAACAGAAACTTAGATGCCTTTTTAACATTTTTAAATTCCCTAAACAATAGAATTCAATTTACCATGGAAAAAGAATCTAACAACATTTTTAACTTTTTGGACATAAAGATTACAAAGACAAGACATTCACTTAAATTTGATATATATAGGAAACCAACAAGAACAGATGCATTAATTCACAAAGACTCTAACCAATCTTGGCAAGCAAAACTTTCTGCTTTTCATAGTCTCATCCTTAGACTTTTCAGCTTTCCCCTAGGCTCGGCGAGTTTCCAAAAAGAAGTATCTATTATCAAATAGGTTGCAATTAATAACGGTTATAAGATCGCTTTGATTGACAAATGAATAAAGAAAAAACATAAGAACATTCTAACTAAACAATTTTATGATCCTACATTAGAATTAGAAAAGGAGCCGTTTAAATTTATCAATTATATTCCGAATATTACAGATAAAGTTTAAAAAAATAAATAAATAAATTTGGCTGTAAAACAATTCAGATTAATAAGAATAATCTAGGGAGAAGATCAATAAATAATAAAGACAAAATTGACAAAAAATCTAAATCTGGTGTTTACAAAATAAATTGTGTGAAATTGTGTGAAATATACGTTGGACAAACTGGTCGAAACTTAAATATTAAGATTAAAGAACACAAAAAATCGATTTTACATAAAAACACTCTGGCTTAGCAAAACATTGTATAGAAAATAACCATTTTATAGATACGAATAATGTCAAACTTTTACACACGGAAACAAAAAGCAAAAGGTTGAACCTTTTGGAGTACCTAGAAATCCAAAAGTCATAAAAAAACAGACGTTTTAAATACCAACGACCAACTGACCTGCTCTTTAAACACCTGCAGAATTGAAAGTGTAATAAAAACAAAATAGCGTCAGGCGGTTTAGTAGTAGGGTATAACAATTTAGATTTTCGTATACAACTA
Organism: Pissodes strobi; assembly: GCA_016904865.1. NCBI lineage: Eukaryota > Metazoa > Arthropoda > Insecta > Coleoptera > Curculionidae > Pissodes > Pissodes strobi. The sequence goes on along the minus strand of MU185735.1, from coordinate 2,665 downwards.
CTCTTGGTAAAGGCCTCATCAAGCTGAAACATATGTAGAGAAAAATATCTCATTAAATTATTTTGAAACATCTAAAAGCAGTGTACTAATTTTCCCTAGTATTATTATTCAACGATGTTTCACAAGGATCCTACCGCCGAAAGTATTCATTGTATTCACCATTGGGTTTTTTTATTATTTGAATATTCTGTCTTTTCTTTAAAAATTCTCTTTTACCACTTCTAGCCCTTCTATTCAATGATCCTGTATTTTCCCATTTAGTTTTGAGGTTTTGTATAGTGCTTTCTAGTTTTGCAACTCCCTCAACTACCATTTCCTGGAATAAATAATTTTATATTATAATCTTTTTTCTGTAATTACTGAAGTAAGAAACGCAAGGTATAAAGGTGAGATAAGAGTAAAAAGCCCAGTTTACCAAAATATTCAAAAATTACATAAAATGTTAACCTCAATGTGCGAAATTTTATTTCCGTCACTATACATAGTTAGTTCCTAAGATTCCCTATAAAAATAGTTAGTACTCTCACTAATTTTTCAGTTTAGAGACGTCAGCCCCGATGTTCTCACGATTCGAGCGGCCATCATCCGAGCCCTAGAAGACATGGAGGCCGACGGAGGTGTAACGTCGTCGGTCAGTGGAATAGTCACATCAGACAACCTGGTGGACAACTTATGCATGCTGATCGACAAAGAAAAGTGGACGTCGGTTATTTTGTTTTACAAGTGCAACAAAGAAGCCTTCCTACGCGAGAACGAGGAAATATGCGACAGGAATAACGATGTGTCATCCATTCTCAACGTGTACTGTCGGAAGTTGGTTAGCGTCAAACCAGGTGAGAGGTTTTATGTTACATGTTAGGGGTTCGTCAGAATTACAAGAAAAGACGTTTATCAATTCGACCTGCAAGATCTTTTGCAAATAACCTTTCTTTGTCAGGGCGGAACGAAATGAGTAAAAATATGTTTTTTACAAACCTGCGTATTTAACGTCTTTATCACATGCATTTTAGTTCGGAAAGTGTAATTTTCCCAGTTCCCACATGATACAGGAAAATTCGAACGCCCACATACAGTATAATTTTGAAGAAAAATGTAGGTAGCTGGTGACAAAATATGAAAATCTTATGTTGTTTCTTCATAAAGTTAGGAAATTTGTTTGATATTATTCACTAATTTGCTTTTTTGGAAAAACAAAAATAATAAAATTATACATATTTTATTATAAAGAACTCTCGTATACATTAATAATTATTGCTATAGCAATTAACAATATATAAACGGTTTCTGTGAATATTACAGAAGCCAAATGGCATTTGGGATGTTATAGAGGAAAATTATTTTTTAAAGTTCACAATAATAGTAGAAAATCGTATGCTGCGTATTTTTGCGATAATGAGAGAGCAAACTCAAATGTATCTCCGCCCATTTTTTGTTTCCGTCCAAATTGAGGACCGGTCCATTGGATTTCTGCCGAAATTGTAGCACCATCCATTTTGTTTCCGCCGAAATGACGGCATTCACCTTTTCAATAATATTAAGCAGGTACAATTTTTCGATACCGTCAAGTGTTAAGATAATCTGTTGCAGATAGTTTGCCTCTTGCTTTTAAAAAATGTGCAATATATATGCAAAATATATGTTCCACATCGCCAAATTTGTTTATCTTTCTGAGGTTATATATCAAATGCATGCTCTAGCAGCTTGTTAGGGAAATTGATGCATCTGTTTCCATCTCTTTGTCATGGAGCATCTCTCCACTATGTTTTTTTCTGACCCAGATTATTTGATGGCTTGGCTGATAACCTGTTAAATTAGTTATGCAAGGGTGTGGTCAGTAAAAAAAATTAGTTTATATAGATTTAACCCAAACTGCAGGTAACCTGCTAGAGGCCTTGGAGAGGAGGAATCCAAGCCTTTCCATAGCGTAATTTTTGACCCTTGATTTTCATATCCTAGAAATTTGCTATTTATTTGGCCGTATTCCAGAGTCTCAATATGCTTATTCAATAGTTGGTAATGGAAATCTACAAGTAAGGAAATATCGGGGCGATCTATATTGAACCGAAAAGAGTAAATGGAATATTTCATTTATCAAATTTTGGGATGAAAGTCAAGCAATTGTGTAAAGTTGTTTGAAAATATTTCGAGCAATAATGGGGATTAACTCTGATTTACTTTTTTTTTTAGAATGTTATGTGATATCAAATCAGGACCTTGAGCTGCAAGGAGTTTACACCCGCGTGTACCAAGTATCCGCGGCCGTTTCAGATCTTTTCGAGAGTTTTGAAAAAGATTCGGGCCAAAGCAGCAAAACTTTGGGCGAATCGAGCAACAAGTGATTTTAGACACGGTGAGAGAATTTGGAAGTTCTCCGGAAGATACCAAAGAATCGTACAGCATGGTTTCTAATATGTGTCACATGTCCGTTAGATAGCAAATTAAGATATAGATTGATTAAATCTAGTTCCACTGATCGGTTATGTCGATTATATCTACAGAGTGTTTGATTTTTGTTAAGAAATACCTTAGTTTGTTTTGACTTGTCCTGATTTTATGGGCAACATAATTCTTTTATATCGGGTATATGACGCGAGTAAATAAGATAATTAGTAAGTGTCGGAACACTGGTAGATTTTAGAATTACTAATTGCAAAAAATGGGTATT
>MU185734.1:90800-105616 GCA_016904865.1 Pissodes strobi | reverse complement strand
CTCTCTTGCCATTGAGTGGGCCTTCTTGTCGTAGTTAATATTCGCTGTCCATACACCCTACGAATTATGTTGCTTAGTAAATAATACTACTGTTGTCACAAAATACTTACCTAACAAAGCGAAAAAACTTTGCACAACACTGAAAGGCACCTACTCTTTAAAAAGGTTAGTTAATGGGGAGTTAAAGGGAGTTAATGTTCAACTGTGGCTTACGACGTTTTAGAATCGAATCCACGGCGATTGCTGATACGCCTTTTTGTTTTGGCGCGTTAATTGAATATTCATGGCGTCTGCGGGTTACGACGCTTTGGAGAATGTACAGATACGGCATATAATTCAAATGAGACCAAAATGTAATTTTCACATTTTTTGTGGCTGCAAATATGCAGCGAATATGATACGAAAGAACATTTTGATTAATTTTTTTTTCTCGAAAGTATAAATATTCCGCCTAGGTACGTATTTTAATTAACTAGGTAACATACTATAACTATTATATACATTTTTAAAGCCAATAGAATATGCCGATAAAAAAGGTAAATATAAATTAATTATAGCCACTTCAGTTTTATATTCAGGAAAGATTTATTAGTTTACATACTTACTCGTAAATACAATGGGCTGCCGTCACAACAAAGTTTTCTTTTATAATAGATCCACCGCAACTGGCTTTATTATCTATCATTAACAGAACTTGATAAGGATAATCATTAATATCAGCTGGGCTTCCCCCAATAATGCGTAGTTCATTTTTCATTTGGAAGAGGCGCTGGCGGTTAGAGTACCTTGGTATTGATGTGCCTGTGGATGAAATATTTTAGTTTTAGTTGGATTTATATTGATTTATGCACGTAGCTCATTTAATTTCTTAATAGAACTTGTAATAGACAGATCAGAGTGTTCTGGTTAAATTTTAGTGTAATTATTTCAATTTTAGTAAGTTATGTGCAGCGTGCATCCCACATATATGAAAACACTGAGCAGGAGCCTCTTATATTAGTTTGGAGACATTTATATGAAATTATGGATATTGGAGAAATGTATATAATCTTAAGCATATTATGAATGCCATGCTGGTATCAGCGAATTAATTATGTCTATCTTCCTAAGAGCTCAATCCGTGAAGATATTACATTATCACGGCACAACAAATTGAATCATTGAAGCGGAAATATTTGCTAAAACTGTTATTTTTGGAACGCGAAATTCGATTGGCCTCAAATAATATTTTGCGAAAAATTAAAGCGATTTATATAATTTTGCATTTTGATTTATTTTTGACTTTCCTCGTCTTGGTAGAATGTCACCTGTAGATCATTGTTTGCAAAAATTGATGTCTGTTGTACAGGATGTTAGTTGTTTTGACTAAAATATTTCACGCAGGTTATTGTCTGGAAAATAGCTATCTATTGTGCAGGGTGTTAGTTCTTTGGACTAAAATATCACCCGTAGATTATTGTCTGCAAGATAGCTGTATACTTTACAGGGTGTCAGTTGATTTGATACTAAAATATCACTCGCAGACTATTGTCTGCAAAAAAAACTGTATACTTTACAGGGAGTTAGTTGTTTTGACAAAATGTCATCCGCAGATTATTGTCTGCATAATGTCTATCTATTGTACAGGGTATTAGTTATCTTGCCTAAAATATCACCCGCAGATTATTGTCTGCAGAATAGCTGTATACTTTACAGGATGTTAATTAGTTTAACTAAAATAATATCCGCATATGATTGTCTGCAAAATAGCATATTTGAAGATGGTTGGCTGTTATACCTACAGAGTGTGACCAACTACAAATTTAATTATTTATTTTTTTTTCGCTCTTTTCTAGAGTCGAGCTCCGATTGCAGCGATTCAAAAAGAGGTGGTTACATTGCTATCGATACATTAAATAAAGAAAAAACGGAAACCACTTCAAATGAAGATATTTTGTTCTTGTTAGGGGATCATCCACGTACCCATATGAATCCAGGCCCTAATATTCACGAAGAGCTGGCAGTTAAGTGATCAACATGTCAACATATTTTCGAGAGGGAGTCATTGCAGGTAATGAAAGGAACTCCTTCAGAAACGAGATGGCAGAAAAACCAGTAGACGCGGGGCAAATAATAGCGGGTGTTCCATAATGTGGTTTCCTTAAAGAGGAAATTTAAAATAAATCCGTTTATAAATGTTGACAGTAGAGCGGCTGTAAATTCAAATCCCATAGATACATACTTGTTTGGCACAGATTTTCTTTTAAAAGTAAAATCATTCCAGGAGATAAAAAAAGGCAGGAGCTGAAATAAAATAAAATCTGTAAAAAGAACAGGACTCCAATAGCTGGTCCTCACGATGCTCGTTTTACAAGCAAAGGTTAAAAGATGAGAGGATGTACCACAAACGGAGAGTTTATTAAGGCAGTTGGGTTTGTAAGATTCGAAAGTTTACATCTCTAGTGGGGAAACTAGTATCACCTATACCTTGACTTATGGATGGCTTCATTGAAACCATTTGCAATAGTTAAACGTAATGCTAGAGGATTTTAAGGCCATAAGGAACTATAATATCCTATTACCGGCTTGGAACTATATGCTGCGTTTTACGCCCTAAAATGTTTCACAGGTCATCTGTCTACATGTAACACATTACTTCATATAGATAATGTAACTGCGATAGCATGCATTATTAAGATGGGCAATATACGTTACTATTAAGTAACATAACTGACTGGTGCGAATCAAGGAAAATGTTTATATTTGCTCCATATACAAAGGACAATATCGAAGCCGATTTCTGCCCAGAAATAAGATTTAAAATACCTTTCAATTCAATAACGATAGTTTTTCTCAAAACAAGATAAGTACGGTACCACAGATATTGATCTCTTTGCTTCCAAGATCAATGCAAAATGTAGCAAATATGTTTCATGGGGCCCAGATCCAGTCATCGTATGTATTGATCCTTTCACGTAAAATTGGCAAGAAATGTATTTTTATGCTTTTTCATCATTTTTCAGAGTATTACCAAAGTTTACAGAATTAAAAATATAAGTTGGTTCACTAAGCGCCAATTCAATGAAATCGTCATATCAAAGGCGGGCCGAGGACGCAACGCGACGGTAAAAAATGTAGGGGTATTGAGGCAATAAGAGCCGAGTTTGACGCGATTTACTTCGGTCAAAGCGCTATTGGTAAACATAGAGTAAAATTTCCCGCTTAGTAAGTAATCAATGGAGGAGTTTAAATAATGAAATATGTTTTTATTAAAATTTTTAAATAGTTATTTTTGTTACAAATACCTAAAATGAAGTTTTTCAGGGCGAATCATTTCTGTTTCCGGAATAGCAAATGAGTTCTGAAAAACTTCATTTAGGTACGTGTGACAAACACTATTTTTTGTCATACGCTCCCAAAATTTCATTTTTATTTATACGCTTTTTGCAATTATTCTTCAGAACGCCAAAATTTGCAAATTTTCCATAATTTTTGAAATCATAATGTTCGACAAAGTTAGCTTAGAAATTGATATTGTAGCAACTATTTGATAATTTTGTCATGTTATTCGAAATTTGACATTTAGACATATTCAGGAATTTTGGAATAGTCCGTGGTTGCCATGACAACTTTTAGGGACTAGGCAGAAAAAGAAGCATTTTACGGACTTAAATGAGTCCGTAAATTAGCTATTTTTGGGAGCGAATGACAAAAACTATATTTTGTGAAGTCCCAAAAAAAGATGAAAAGGTAAAGGCCTTATTCAGCATATGGTAAAAAAATTACGGTAAATACGATTGCATATAAAATTTGTAAAATATATTATTTTTTACGTCAAGAATGAAATTTAATACCTCGTACAAAATTCTTTATTTTAATTTATTTTGGGGATGAACTACATCATAGTTTTGCAAAACTTTACAAATTATTTTGGTAAAAGTTTTGCAAAACTAATTGTCTACATTTTAGCAATTTCTATATTTCGTTAATTTTACCACAATAACTAATTAGCACAAAATTTAAAGTAATAGACTTTTAGATAAACCTATATTTGCACCCATCTTACATTATTTTGCAAATGCACAAAATCTGATAAAAAATTTACCTTTTTAGTTGGTAACCCGATTGATGGAGCAGCATATGAATGTATACAGCTCCTAGAAGAATTTGCAAAACTGTTTTCATTAAAATGCAAACCACACATTCTAATACGGCTATGACATTACATTGGTGTATCATTCGCATATTTGTGGGATCCTATAAATTCTAAGGCACTTTTCCAGGCTCGACACCTGCAAGTTCTTTTTTAATACATACTCTTATTGTACTCACTATAAATCGATGTTAATATTGAACATTGATGGGAAGTAGGACAAATTTAACTTGTAAGATTTGACTCAAACATACACGTGAAGTTAAATAAAAGCTTATAATAAACTAATACATACCTGCCCTTTTGGGCACCTAAGGAGCGATATATTGTCTGCCATTCGTCTTTCACAATCAACTACTGAACAAATATTTCGACTAGACATTTTACTCAGAAATCCACAAAAACAAACCGTTATTTTTGAAATCTCACCCTACACGCCGGACCGTAAACAAATTTAAAATAAACTTAAATCACCTAGCTCTCCACTGTAGACTGGCACCAGTCTACCGGGCAGGAGTGGCGGAGTGGAGTTTGACGATGGCGCGGAGTGAATCAACTTATATTTTTTATTAGGTTTCATACACTTATAACCTAGATTTACTTTTGATTAGTTATTCTTGAAATATGTAATGCAGGGCCTTTCGTATTCCAGTCTTAATTCTTATGGGTGGGTCTTATCATTGAATTTTAGGATCAAAAAAGAAGATTTTTAAATGATTTTTCAGGAGTATTTACAATAAGAAGCCAGTTACACCTCAATATTAACGTGGGATCCTAGTCCTGTATTAGATTTTTTGAGTATTTTTTTTTCCTTTGGGTTCCTTAACTCTTAATGATTTAGCTCACAGACTAGTTACATTGTTTCTCCTTACCTCGGACCAAAGAGTTCAGACAATTTGGAAGATATCTATAGATAAGATATTGTCGCGAGTAATCGTGATGACAGTTCTTTTAACTTTTTCTTAATGCCTCCACCGGTCTGTCATCATACTTTTGAATCGCGATGCCGCGCCTTATTCAGCGTGCAGGGGTATAACTCCGATGGTAGTACGGGATTCTTTACGTAAGGTGAGAAGCGAAGATAAAGAAAGCACTTAAAAACAATAAAGTATATTAGGTAAACTTAATGAGAAAAGATTAACAATGTGTATTGGTCAAATACCCAACGATAGAGTTTTTAATAGCGTTTACTGGTCAGAAACTTAATGAGACTAGCCTATACCCAATTATTAAGGTGCGCATGCTTTCTCGACTTGAGGTATGTTTTATGAATTGTTTATAGGTATTTTTGGTCACTGCTTTGTAAATATAGATTATCTTATGTTATGTTGCGTTTTATTTAATGTTAAGGTATCTAAGAGCACTTGGACACTACACTTTGAACTACTTGACAGACTACTTAGAAACTTCACTCGAAGAACTTTGATAGACTCGACTTTTCTACTGTGGTTAATGAAACCCCTAGTCTTAGCAGTCGATGTGGCTAACCAAGAACTAGGTTTGGGGTAGGAAAAGGATTAGAACTTTAGCAATCATGTGACCAACCAAAGAGCGGATTGAACCAAAAGCAGTCATGTGACTAACCCTGGAGCTGGTTTTAGGTGAGACCAAAAGTCTGACGAACTGAAGGTTTGCCAGTGTATTTATATTAGAGAAATTGCTGATCATTGTATGCTTAAGGTTCATAATCGCTCCCGTTGACTGCTCGCGTTGTTTATAGTTTGCTTTTAATGTTTATTAAATAATTCCCAAGTTCAAGTTCAAACTTGGGACAGGGTGATAATTAGTTAATAGCTTTATGAATTATTATATTTGACAATATACCGCAATAATAATGGATTGAAATATTAAAAAGATCTGGCGTGGCTAAAATAACCATATTTAGTTTTTTCTTTCTCCCTAGAAAAATCTGAATTGTATGTGGCCTCGACAATAATGTATTGTATATAGATAACGGAATAATATCACTTAAATAATACATTAATATTACATAGATTATTAGTCGATGAGTCAAGGAGGTCTTAACCAAGAGTGGCACTGATACTAGCATCTTTAAGAGTCATAGTATACTCCATGCAGCAACTTCAGCCTACATTTAGGTCCGGTTTAGATATTGATTTAATTCGACAGAGATGTTCACTGTTCTTAACAATTTCTATAATTTACCGTTAGCCAGTTAGCAAAACAGTTTTGCTAAATGCATAATAAGTAATATAAATATTAATAAATAAGGAGAGGTTATAAAAACCGTTTGTAACATGTCTATATGACTAACTAAATTAAGTAGCAATTTGTTTATGTTATTAAACGTTGGTCTATATATGTGTGTGTAGTTTGCATTTAAATCGTACTGTATTTTGCTTCAAACATCTACCAATACTATCCATAGAAGGACTGAGATGCGAAGAATAATTATAAGATTGGTTGACTTACCAATCTTAATTATTCGAGCATCGTAGTCTTTCTATGATAAGGCCCACCACACCCTTATACGTATTCGCAGACCAATGCGATTTGTTCCATTCCAAATGAACTGATGGATATGGGCTTGGTCCGGGGCGAGCCGAGGTGTTTGTTTATTTAACACATTCTCTAAACTTTGTGCGCTGATAGGTCATACAATGAGACCTACCAATACTATCATAGAAGGAATACGAGGAATACGATGCTCAACACTTAAGATTGATCTTCCTTACCAGGTAAGTTAATCAATCTTATAATTTTATATAATTAGTACAGGAGGATAGTATCTACAGTCTGAGGATGAGTGGGATGGGTTAATTTGAGTTAATGAGAATAATTAATACACTAACGAAAAAAATTAGCGGATGTTAGTATTTTATGTCAACAAAATTTCACTATGGGTTGTAATAGACATTAACATTAAAATATACCTGAATTTTTGCTGTGAGTCCTGAAAAATACATCTTAATTTTTTATTATAAATACAACTCTGAATCTCTAATTTTTGCCACCCTGATGTAAACTATATTTCAACATATTTTTAGTTAATGTAAAGAAGCAAATCAAGATTACTACTATAAAACTACCAATCTACCATCCCGGTTTTTCGTACATCTGATGTGTATTGAAGTGAAAACTTCTTTAGGCGCATTTATCACATTCACCCTGGGCACTGAATTAAATTGAGCCGTCACGCATTACGCTTCGCTATTGACGTCAGTCAAACGAAAGAGATACAGATAGGAACAATGCATTTAAAGTTTTATTTGGATTATCCTGTATATCTTGTGAGTAATATTAATCAACTACTCTATATGTATTATGTCGATCCGTATATCTGATGTTCTTTCAGCTTTAGTTATACAATTTTAATTTATTGTTTTTCGGACAACCTGTTTTATCGTTTTGTCATTTTATTTCTACAGTCAAAATAATATAGGTAGAGTTTTATTTCTTTTTTTTCTAAGCATTAATCTACATATACGTCTTCTAATTCGAATTTTAATTATAACTTTGTTTTTGTTTTTTCCATTTTAACATAAGTATACTCAATGAAATGTTTTAGCAATTTCTTTTGATATATAATAAATTGTTTAATATGGATCTATATGTTAGGGACTTTGATTTACAGGAAATTAGTACTTTTGAAATAGAAAATATTCGGGAGGCAAAAAACCGCCTAAACAGCAATCATTTCTCTATTTTTCATACGAATATTCGTAGTGTACAGAGAAATTTTACCCAACTTGAAGTGCTCTTGGACCAATTTGATGATAATATGTTCGATATAGTTGTGCCAATAGAAACATGGAAAATGAACAATTTGCAATTATTTAATTTAAAAGATTACCAACAGGTATACAATTCTGGAGATGTTAATAAAAATGATGGCGTCTTAGTTTATATTAAAAATGATTATAAAGTTCAATCTAAAATATTTCATTAGCTGGTTTAAAAAGTATACGAATTGAATTCAAGGACCAAAGTAATACATCAATAGGCATTACATCACTATATAAATGTCATAATATAGAAAATAACTTATTTATAGAAGAACTATCAAATTATTTAAAAAAACAAGGCAAAATTACAAGTAGAACTATTAGTGGGGGATTTTAATATAAACATTCTGGATAACTCTATAATCAGTAATGAATATTTAAACTCTATTTACGAACATGGCTTCAAATCTACCATCAACAACTACACAAGGGTTGAAAAAAATTCTCAATCGAGTATAGACCACATCTTTATTAAAAGCCAACTTCTTACAAATAATATGATATTTCCCTACGTATTGCATTCCAAGATTACAGACCACTACCCTATGATATTATCAATGAGGCTTCATAAACCCAACCAATCCAAAAAAATCCAAAAGGAATATATTTCTTATAATAAGCTAAATGATATAATGAAAAACACATCTTTTGAAGTCCTCTATAGTATTAATGATGTGCAAATTGCGACGAACATATTAATTAGCAAAATTACGAACGCTATTCAAAAAAGCAAATATGTTAAAACTATTATACTTAATAATAAAAAGCCATGGATAACAAACGGTTTACTGAGCTCAATGAATATTAGAGATGGATTGTATAGAACATATAAGAAAAGTAAAACTAATGAAAATTGTAACAAATATAAACTCTACCGCAATAAAATAATCACACTAGCAAAGAAATTAAAAGAAGACTATTACAGTAGACTAACCAGGTACTAAACAATAAGAAAAATGGCAAAAAGTTATGGAAGACATTAAATACTTTACTTCTAAATACGAAACAAACACAAACTTATCAAATATTAAACTAAAAGATAGCGACAAAATATCATTACTGACACAGAAGTAATTTGCAATATGTTTAATAGTCACTACACACAATTGGGTCAGAAGATGGCAAATGCCATCAAAAGAAACTATGCTGCAGGGCAAGCTGCACATTTTTTAAATGATAGAAATGGTTTAACATTTTTCTTAAATCCTGTCTGTGAATCAGAGATCCATAATATTATTTCGTCACTAAAAAATTCATCTTCTTCTGGGTTTGATGAAATAGCGACAGTCACCATAAAACATATGTCTCAATACATTGCCAAGCCACTTACTTACCTAATAAATTTAATGTTTAGTAATGGAGAATGTCCAGATCATTTTAAAAAAGCTATAATCAACCCAATATATAAGAAAGGCGACCCAACAGTAATGGAAAATTATAGACCAATTAGCCTATTGTCAAATCTGACAAAAATTTTTGAAAAGGCCTTTAAACAAAGACTTATACAATTTATTGGATCTGAAAAATTATTATCAAACAGCCAATATGGGTTCCAAAAGAATAAATCAACAAATGATGCCATTGCTTATCTTACTCAAAATATATACAAGTGCCTAGACTCAAGTAGACCATGCGCGGCTGTTTTTATTGACTTGGCGAAAGCGTTTGATACGGTAGATCATCAACTGCTTTTATTCCGATTCGAAGATATGGGTATACGAGGTCCTGCCCAGCTTCTGTATTATTTAATATTTACCTAAATTCTCTATTGCAACAAAATTATTCAGGAAAAATTATTTCATTTGCTGACGATACTGTGCTCTTTGTAGAAGGAGAATCGCGGGAAGAATTAGAAGAAAAAATAAAGGCAAATATGCAGAACATAATTCATTGGTTTGATCAAAATTTACTAACTAATAATTTTGAAAAGACTTCTTATTTACCATTCACCAGCAACATAACCAGACTACCTGAAAATAAGGAAATAAATGTATTTTTACCATTTAGACAAAACTCAAATTGGCAAATTGGGAGCTCAACACAAGTTACTTACCTAGACATAATTATGGATAGACACCTTCGTTGGGATATTCATGTTCAAAATCTTACTAAGAAGTTACGATCTCTGTTTTACTTGTTTAACATGCTATCAAGAATTACAGATATAAATATTCTAAGGTCGATTTATTTTGCTTTAGTACAGTCGCATCTTTCGTATGGTATTATTGCATGGGGAGGAGCCTATGATAATACCTTAAAGCCCATTATTATTGCTCACAAAAGAATTCAAATTAATATACCATCTGGATATTCGATTCCCATCCTACATGTTATATAAACATACAAACCTTCTTAGTGTAAAGGACATGTTTTGTAAGGCCTCAGTAGTAAAACTCATAAAGGATTGAAAAATTATAAATCTCACTTCCAATCATTTTGGTATTGGTATTAATGTCAGAAACAATAGATTGAACATCATTTTATTACCACGTGTGTACAAAGCAATTGAACAAAGATCATACATATATCGGAAAAAAAACTTTTTTCTTCAAACGTCAGTAAATCCGTCATTACTCGACTGTGTAGGCGGCAGTGAAGTTTCGTTTTTCCTCCGCCGGAGCTTTACTTTTCACTTTTCCGCCGGCGGAGGTAAAAGTGTTATCATAGCAATATAGATACAATACAAACAAACATCAAAATAAGCGTCAACAACTCAAGAGTTATTAAACTAAAATTTGTATTTATCACTCAATGTGTGACTGCATTTCTAAAAATCACTAATTTAGGAACAAATTGGTTATTATTTAATCGAACTTACTCAATAACTGCTTATCAATACGGAATTAAAACGCAATCGGAGACGCAATTTTAAAAATATAGTATTGTTGACAGTGTCCACTGACAGCTTTATGTTACATTATATTCACCGACACCGGTCTAAGCAAGGCCACCTACGACCGTGGTCTAAGCCGCCTTGCGAACCCATTTATCTTTAATAATAATTAGATATTATTACTATTAAAAAGAGATGTTTTTGCATTAATTTGTCGACATTTGAAGAAAAAACAGCATATTTTATTTGGAGGAAAAGTTACTTTTCATGGCTTGCTCTCTATTACCAGCCTCACTCCGTTCGGCTGTTAAACACGAGCTCGCCATGAAAAGTATCACTTTTCCTCCATATAAAATAATATACTATTCTTTTATCTAATGATGCTAAAAATGCCGCAATTTGGTATTGAGTGAAGATATTGACTTAATATCCTACGATTATGAAGTGCTCACTTAAAGAGCTTCAAAATTATTCAGCGCAAGCCATCTTTTCCCATTGAAAGTTTTATTTAAAAATGGCGCCTAGCGTCCATATTGTTTTTTATTTGTCAATTTGACACTAAGGGATAGAGCACTCGATCCCAAGTTTCAAATTTTTAATTTGATTCGTTACTTACTGTCAACACTTGAAAGTTCTTCATGTTAATTTTACGCATGTAACCCAAACTAACCCAAACCCAGATACTGAAGAAATTTGGAAGAAGAACTGCTAGAACCCACGACTAACGAAAAACTCAAAATAAATTTTAAACATGGATACCAAGGGTTCTGGCTTCAAAAATCAATACCTGTTCTCTACCCTGGATTGTGGGCAAGAGTATATAGAAGTTTTTGATCGCATTTCTTTCATCCTATATGGCTGATGGTGGAGTTAGTGCAGGAGCCAGTTTTTACCTCCTGTCAAAGAAGGGGAACAGACTATATATCACTGAACATGGCGATTTTTTCATTTATTATTAATTTTACGTTTACCTCATATTTTTTAATTTTTTATTGATTCTGCCTTTTATTAATTTCTGCTTTATGCTTTTTAATAGATAAACAAACAGATAAATTAAGTATAGATAATATGCAACAATATTTTAATATTTCATAAAAAATTAACTATTTTGACTAGGGGGGCGTTGCGATTTTTGTCCTCTTTTAAAGGCGGCGATTGTTTAGAAAGGTTTGGGATTCATTGTTCTAGACAATCACGTCTGGCATTTATCTATTGATGGCCAAAATTTTGCCTAAAAATGGACTCTATTTCTTAATATTTTCGCCCCACTGTTCCATATGCTACAACATTTGGACACATCAGTATATGGCTTTCCGAAAAAATAATGAGTCCAGTATGCGACTCCTGTATGGACTTTTTGTAGTCCAGGAAAGGCGATGATCAAGTAAGATATACCAGAAGGACTGTAAGAATAGCTTTACCACATACTTAAGAAAAAATAAATTTGTTCATTTAACTTCAATATTTTTGACGATTTTGAGTTAACTACCTTGATTCGGTACAGACCGACCAGAACTAGATTCTGATCATGCTTTTTTAGTAAAATGGTCGTCGACAACGTATCGCTGTCCGATTGCGAGAATAAAAAATCGGATGGTGTGTGTTTTCATTGTAATAAAAAAAAAGTGGAAAATTCTGTGAAGTGTGTAAAATGTGCCGAAATCTTCCATTCTGCATGTCTAAAGCAGGCAGCGTCTAAAAATCGGCAATTTGCGTGCATGAAAGTGTGACAGTGACCATATCAGCAGCTAAAGACGCCAAGGAGGTTGAAATTGAGTACTTAAAGAAGCACTGAAAGAAAAAAAAAATAGAACCCTAGAGGAAAATAACTGCCTACTAAGAGAAAAATCGGATAAATAGAAGAATCTAGCCTAAAAAAAAAAAGGTAAACAAAAAAATCACGCCGAAAAGCCATCTCAGACGTCGCAAACCCAAACAGCTGATCAATGTCAACAAACCGCAATGAAGTCTGCAGATAAACAACAAGCTGAACTAACAATAGCAAAAAAAGGCTCGTATGCCAGAGCTACTGTTGCTACTAGCAGACGCCCATCAAGATTAGCGGATATACCAAAAGTAGAGCCTGACGCGCGAATTGACACCGATATGTCTGAAAATGACAGTGTATTTGATGCAAATGCAAATCATGATGGAAATCCACAAGAAAATTTCCAAATTCAACGCCATCAGAGACGAGGTATCAGAACAAGATTGGGAAAGTATCAGAGGAACAAAGACAAACTGGTTTTGTGGGAGCAGACAAAAAAGTGTGGCTTTATATCCACCGAATCGAAAGTCATGTAACCAGAGATATGATATATGAGTATCTCAGAAATAAAGAGGATTTCAACGATGCCCAAACATCTGGAAAAGAGATTCCCTCAGAATCTGGAAAGCGGTTCTGGTGTCATATAAGCACCGTCGATTTTGAAGCTTTTTTTGGGTTCTATGGAAAGATTACATCAAATGGGACACATTAACGCAAAAAAAATTTGCGGATGAAGCACATTTTCTGAAAATAAATTGAAAATTAAAATTTAACATACATTTTTTCCTAATAAACACAATTCCAGTACACTTTGTCCTGAGGTATGGTCGCAGAAGGTTAATAAGGTTCTGGTAAACTTCACGACCCTCGGAATTTCGCAATTTTATTTTTTTCACTAGAAAGGGGGTGTCCTATAGAGTAGTTTAAGAGAAAAAAATTTGCGGATCCCCCATATTTGAGCCGAAAAAAAGGCCCCAAACTTCGAGTTTTGAGGTTAAAGCCGTAGAACAGCGAACTTCCTCTACTACTCTACTGCACTTTTCTTTGCTTTGTTGACTTTGTTTGAAAGCTTACCTTAAAATAGAACAGCTTAGAACACAAAAATAAATTAAATTTGCTAATATATCAAAATAGTTTTAAAAATTTATGTCATACTAACAATAATCAACAATCAATCGAAGACGAGTAAAGTCAGTAAAGGGGGATTCATAAACTTGGTGAGTATTCCGTTTGCCGACGGGATTGACGTTTACCGACTGCCGGTCGTAGCCACAAAAATTACCTTTCATAAACTTGCCGTTGTGTCGTGCGTCGTCCGTCAAAAACATAAACAAATTTAACCTATAAATTTAGCCTAATTTTTGTTGTTAATAACCTTAAATTTTATTAGAATGGACAACTATGATGGCCAGAAGTATTTATTAGGTGCATTAAGGCTTATTTTCTGTTCGTATGCAGCCATTAAAATGCGTCAAAACAAACACGACAAAACGAGACCAAGACGCAGGTCCTTAATATGACGTGACAGATAAAAACGCATTTGATTGGCCCTTAAAACATTCTACGACCGTTGCTACGACCGTCGGCCGGAAAAAGATAAAATTGGTTTATGTTCAACGGCACCACCGGCAGGTCCACCGGCGACCGGTAGAGATAACGGCAAATATGAATGGTCTTATGCATTTCAATGTTTTTAATTTAGAACGGTCACCGCAAACGGCACCGGCAGTCGGAACGTCAAGTTTATGAATCGGCCTTAAAGCGGCAATTTTTAGGACGGCTACCTATACGAC
Organism: Pissodes strobi; assembly: GCA_016904865.1. Classification (NCBI taxonomy): domain Eukaryota; kingdom Metazoa; phylum Arthropoda; class Insecta; order Coleoptera; family Curculionidae; genus Pissodes; species Pissodes strobi. The sequence continues at coordinate 91,344 of MU185734.1, read as the reverse complement.
AGGTGGCCGTGATTTTAGCCCCTCGAATACGCTGATGCCAAACTTATTCTAGTCGCTTGACCCGTCTTGGGCTCAAGTTTCTTCTTTTAGCGGAAATCGGTTACAAAAAATATCGTTCTATAGGACGATTCTACACAAGAATACTAGCACAAAAAAAAGTTTCGTTTCTTCGCAAATGTTTTGTTTTCCAGAAAATTAGATTTGTCTTTATATGATAATTTAACTAAAACCTGTATTTGGATAATTCTCCCATTATTTTTTAAACCAAATACAAATTCATAAAAAAATTCTGCGGAAATGCATCATTTTAGTTTTTTCGATTCTAGAATAACTGAAATCAGTTACATGAAAACATGTATCTGTTTTACATTCTAAATATTTTTCTAAACATAATACCGCAAAAACTTCTTGCGGAAATAAGTCATTTTCATTTTTTGAGTTAGTTTGGGTTAGTTTAGGTTAGTTTGGGTTAGCTTTAGTTAGTTTGGGTTAGTTTCGTCTCGTTTAAGCCACTACGCACTTGCGTGAAGAAAGGCTTGCGCGA